>MJUU01037141.1:0-16354 GCA_002080025.1 Modiolus philippinarum | reverse complement strand
GCCTTCTCTGATTTATGTAAAATAAAAAGTCTGAAACACGACGAAATTTGACAAAAATAACATTGTTTCAAAAATCCGGAAATTCAGGTGCGGTGAAAAAATCGGAACGGGTTCGGTGCAAACGGTCGTATCCGTGTTAATTTTACATTTTATTTGATACTTCTAAGTCTTATATTCCCTATATACTGTTGTGGGATAAAATATTAGGCCATTTTAACATATATCTTTACATGTTTAAAATGTTTAAATTGTCAGAGGCAATCTAATATAAATAGCTCATTGTCTACAAAATCAACACTTTACCGATTACGTAGTTTGTTGACAGTAATGGCGGTTAATGAAATATTCGCGTTTGTGACATGAAAAATAGATTTTTTTTTAGGAAAGACCCTTTCTGTTATAACTTTAAGGATTTTTCTTACTTGAAATCAACATATTGGATAAGATCCACAGTGTTAAGAACGGTCTGATTGGTTTGAACTGGGACTAACAATGGATCTTGGAAATTTTCCATTGGGATTTTTTATTTTGGCAAGATTTTGTTTGGGGCCGCTGGCGAAAATTGGGGCCGCTAAGCGGCCCTAAATAGTATAGTAGAATCATCCCTGTCTGTTATGACTGTAGTATGACCTTGATCTTGATATTTGTGTAAATTTGGGATGTATCCATATAAAAAAGATCTCAATGTCAGTTTCAACCATATCATCGAAAGCTTGAAAATACTGATACCCAAAACATCAAAATAATTGTTCACAGCAAGGGATATCAAGCGTTTTACATGAACTGCTTTTCTTTTGACGCTGCTTTCCGGTATTCATTCATCCTTGTTCAATTTGCAATTAAAATGACCATCAACACTAACAAGAATGGTACTAATTGGGATTTTGTCTCATGAACATTTACTCCATATCTCTTTATTTGTAAATGAATTTTAAAGAACAGAAACAAATAAGAATACAAAATTGTAGCTATAATTTTATGTATATTCTATTTATTGTTGAAAATTGTATTTGCAAACTGAAACCGGTTTAACCCACCATTTCTTTTGAAATGCCTGTACCAAGTCAGGTGCATTGCGGTCGACAATTTTTCCGGTGGTTTCCACCTGACTTGTATTTTTGTCCCATGGACGTCGGCTCTTGACAACTCTGTCATTTCGTTATAACCTCCAATCGCATGCATGCAGTTACTTAATAATCGTTAATTTCCATGATTCTCCTGCATAAAACGCAAGTGTTATTACAATTATGACGTTCTTTATCTCAACTGATTCGACATGATACAACACCCTCCCAATACGAATACTTAACCAAAAGATGTCTTTAACTTGCCAGAAACTACTTAATGATTCGAGTTGGAACTTTAGAAATGAACACACCGTCTATACCCGCCGTCACTAGTAACGTATGCGTGATGCAAATAGCGACTGACGTTTTTACGTCTGACTAGATTAAGCATTGAATCTGTCAGACTTGTTCCAGTTTATCATTTAATTTCTACCTCCTTTGTCTTTTGGCCTCTTCGATTTCGGTATTTTTGTAATTACCCCCTTGGACATACCATTTCTCACATGGTAATGCATACGCAGCAGGAGAAATTAATCCCGTCGAAGTTCGGGTCTCGCCGTGATTCGTGTGGTACAAGGCAGGAGACAGTTACCTTGTCGAAGTACCGGTCTCGCCGTGATTCGTGTGGTACAAGGCAGGAGACAGTTACCTTGTCGAAGTACCAGTCTCGCCGTGATTCGTGTGGTACAAAGCAGGAGACAGTTACCTTGTAGAAGTACCGGTCTCTCCGTGATTCGTGTGGTACAAGGCAGGAGACAGTTACCTTGTCGAAGTACCGGTCTCTCCGTGATTCGTGTGGTACAAGGCAGGATACAGTTACCTTGTCGAAGTACCGGTCTCGCCGTGATTCGTGGGGTACAAGGCAGGAGACAGTTACCTTGTCGAAGTACCGGTCTCGCCGTGGTTCGTGTGGTACAAGGCAGGAGACAGTTACCTTGTCGAAGTACCGGTCTCACCTTGATTCGTGTGGTACAAGGCAGGAGACAGTTACCTTGTCGAAGTACCGGTCTCGCCGTGATTCGTGTGGCACATTGCAGGAGACAGTTACCTTGTCGAAGTATCGGTCTCGCCGAGATTCGTGTGTTACAAGGCAGGAGACAGTTACCTTGTCGAAGTACCGGTCTCTCCGTGATTCGTATTGTACAAGGCAGGAGACAGTTACCTTGTCGAAATACCGGTCTCGCCGTGATTCGTGTTGTACAAGGCAGGAGACAGTTACCTTGTCGAAGTACCGGTCTCTCCGTGATTCGTGTGGTACAAGGCAGGAGACAGTTACCTTGTCGAAGTACCGGTCTCGCGGTGATTCGTGGGGTACAAGTAAGTGAGAACGAACCGTCAGTCAAAGAACGAACAATCCATGGACAAAGGCAACATCGGGAACACTAAGAAACAAGGACACCAAGTGAGTACGGGACAAAAAAGAAAAACGAAGACACACATACAGATGATTAACAAGGTAGGAGACACTTACCTTGTCGAAGTACCGGTCTCGCAGTGATTCGTGTGGTACAAGGCAGGAAACACTTACCTTGTCGAAGTACCGGTCTCGCCGTGATTCGTGTGGTACAAAGCAGGAGACACTTACCTTGTCGAAGTAAAGCTCTCACCGGGAGATCATGTGGATATATTGAAAGTTAGTTGAGATGTAATCATTGGTGTATATGCGAAAATTCTGAGAGAATAGATCGGTAACAAAACGATTTGGGCCCGTGATTTATCAAAGATTAAAAAATTACGACTTTGGCGTTTTGTTGTCTCCGAATTTTAATACGAAGGAATAATTCGATAATTCAAAACAAGTAATATATTTTTTAACTTTGAAACACCTTTTAATTTAAAGGCCCTATTTTTCTAATGAATTTTCATAAATCCAAAGAGGCTATAAATTAACTACATGTTAAGTTTCAAAACGGATAGTTTGAACGCTTACATATTTTACAGTAACTTCGTTATGTATTTACTTTAATAATATTTAGAATGTTGAAAATCATTGGAAATTATATTCTAAATATTTTGTTTTTATCTGTGCTGACGACACATCGTACATGTGAGTCTCAAAGTGGCCTATTCGAAATGCACTCACGAGACATTAGTTTTCAAAATGGCCCTCGTCCAATACTGAAATTATTTCAATGTCATTATATAAATGCACTCGACTGTGAATCAACAAAGTTAATATTTAAAGTTAAGTATAGGTTAAACAATGATTTGCCATGTTTTATGGACTATAAAGCCCGAGGCGATGCCGAGGGGTTTATCGTACGTAAAACATGGCAAATCATTGTTTGACCAATTTAGAACATAATCACTCCTCCAAGACATTTTATAGGATATTTTCAAAATCAGTTATGACTTGATTAATTTTAATCATTTGTGTAATCAAGTACGAACAATTTAACTAATGAGACAGAAATTCTTTACATGTCTCTTCACAAGTTGCCCTAAGCAGTAACGCTTGTATATCCATATACTTGTAAACGTTGTATTATCCACCATTGATAATTGACTGAACAATTATTAGGAAAGAATGGAAAATTGAAAGGAACTTCTTTTGTCTAAAAATCAATGCATTTCATTGTGAAGTGAATCTTAGCAAAAATGGATGCTAAAAATGATCTTCCAAACTAAACATTTTTATTTTTAAATTTTTATTATTATTATCATTATTATTATTCAAGCTACACTTCAGTTTGTGATGAAAGGAAGTTGTCATTACTAAAAGTTATAAGCATAGCCCTAGGCATAAATCTCTTATCGATCAAATGGTCCACAATGTCCAACAGCATTCTATAATCACATAGAAAAGTGTGATTTATGAGAATTAAAGCTCTAAATGAAGATTTTCGAGAAACGCCACGCTCCATGCAGTATAAAGACCCCTTCTATATTTCTCTAAAGAGAGTAGACGCACTGGGTGTCGTATGGAAGGCTAAATTTCCTGCCCCTACCCATTTCTCCAATTTTCTAGTGGCAGTCAAAAGTCGTTGCCCAGGTTGTCCCTTCCACCTTTATTTCTTTCTTCTGATACTTTCAATTTTTGAATTGATTAAATTGTTCTCGTCCTGATATAGCTGAAATATTGCTCATTGGACGTTAAACTCTAACTAATCAATCAATCAATCAATCATTGGTCGAGGAGGAGTGATTATGTTCTAAAAAAGATGTAAATGTCAAAGTCAGAATGACATAATGACCCAGTGATTAATTCAGATCAAATCGATTGATGAGCAATTGACATAATCAGTTATATTTAAACGCTCAGTTTATTTCATTATCCTATACTTAATATATATTTATATTGAAACCCAACTTGCTAAATTTAGCACATGTTCCTACTTTAGGAACTTTATAATCATTGACTAGGAACCAACATTTTAAATTTAAATTACAGTCCGTTATTCTGGATTGTATTGCTTGTGCTCTGATTTTGTAAACTAATCAATTTTGTAATGGTATGTCATCGTTGCAGCGAGGACACGTATTTTTAATAATCCATGTTTTTCTACAATTTGGACATCTTCGTTGAATTTTAAAATGCTACTGTGGATGTACTTTTATTCGTGGACATCAATTTTCGTGGTTTTCATAAATATCACTATTTCGTGGGTACGTAAATTCGTGGTTTCGAGTTTATGTATTAAAACTTAAAGGCAAAATGCATTTCGTTGGGAACTTAATTTCGTGGTTTAAGAGAACCACGAAATCCACGAAAATTGGAACCCCACGAACAAAAGTACTTTCACAGTATATGTACAATACCAGCAAGCGAAAATTGGAGAAACAAAGCAAATTTGAGGGAATTTGGAACAAAAAAATTCCAATTTGCATTCTACATCACGAAGTGTTGGAACGACTTCAACGTTTACGTGTTTATAAATTTTATGAAATTTTCTTTACTTTTTAATAAACCCCAAATTAGTAAATTTATTTGTCTTGTTCTATGATTGGAAATATTATATAACATTTTATTTGGATTTTTTCAATATCTAAATTAGAAAATTTTGGTTTAAATTAAGTATTATTTCCCGAAAACAAAGCCCCGCCCTTTGTCGATTTTGGCATTCAATGTAGATCTTATTTATTATTTGATCTCTATCAGCTTATTATTTGAAGTTGTAACACAGTACACGATGAACGTTAGGTGGAAAGGCAACAGATAAAGAAGGATAAGGTTGCAACAGATAAGATAATAAGGTATATGGATAATAGTGTTGCACACAGCTCTTTTTGTACGACCCAAAGTGAGTCTTTTTTTTCTAAAAAAATACTGCATAGAACTTGGTGTTTCTCAAAAGTTTGTCTACAATGGCTCATGCCTGGTATTCCGTAAAATAAATTAACTGTACTAAAGGGGCCTTCCCCGGAGTAATGCCTAGCAGCCTTGTTGACAGATTCTGTAAACCGATTCAGGTGCCGTCAAAACCCAGAGGTTTTGACACTGAAATACGCAGACAATACAGATTTATCAGGCTTATAGCTCAACGCCATCTTTCGTAAATTTTTATTTTTACTGCATGTGTCCCTGAATAGTAAATATTCGTGTACAGCAGTGTAAGACCTTACTGGAAAAGCATATACATAAACTTGCAAGACTAATTAAATCGTTGTTCCAATCAAAGATGTGCCTTTTCCAATATTTAAATAAAAATAGATGTACACCAGGACAACTGCACTTTCCTTAGGTTTCAAAATACAAAAGTGTGTCAAACAACTACTGCTACAGAAAAGTAAATTTACTTTTTGCATATGGCTATTTTGACAATTTTTATCGCCTCAGTGCAGATAAATCCAAACATAGGAAATTCAGAAATAGAAAAATGTATAAATAGAAAACAAATAATTAGCTAATAACAGAACCTTGCATGAGGGAGAAACTCCTTAGTTTTAAATAGAATTTTCTGATTTTGATATTACAAGTATCCAAATAATATAGTCTGCTGTATTTAACAAGGAAAAGAAAATAGAATATTACTACTCTTCGTTTAAACGGGTCACAAAGTTTACAACGGTATATGCATAATGAAAGATTTAATCAACGGTTGAAAAGATTAGATGATCTGTATTTTTTAAACGTTATTGACTAATACCTTTGTTTCCTCATTGTCAATTGTATAACTGTTGGCACAAAAAACTTTTATCAATCTGTTATGATTGGTGTATGACCTTGTTAAGTGTGTCAATACATTTAAGATTTAATCTTTGGTGTGTTTATATAATAACAGATCTCACAGACCGCTTCTTTCATATCGTATTAGGAAGTCCCACTGTATAGTATATGTTATAAACAATGGCACCTCGACGAAGTTCTATATCCTTGACGCCTGGGAGACTTGGAGAGTTGTACAGATGTGTTGCTGATGCCCATTTCAGTAAAAAGCATAACCAGGTGAAGATCATGGTCGCTCAGACGAGGAAAGGACAAAGCGTATTCTGGATAATCATGCATTACTTAGTCAGAGTGCATTATAAACGATGAGGTATTTTATATGTATACTGTAAACGTGGAAATTTTCGCGTGGGGGTAATTTCCGCATAATTTACGTTTGGGAATTTTACGCGAATATAACCCCCACGCAAATACTTTTAATAACAAAAGGTTTGCAATCAAATTCTGAAGATCCGCGAATAATATAACCACGCGAAATGTTCGGGCTTGACACTTAGCGAAATTACCCCCCCCCCTCCCCGAAAATAACCACGTTTACAGTAATCTATCATTGGTACATTTTTACATTATATTGTAAATGTTCATTTGAAATTGCATTAATTATTTTTGATTTTTTTTCACCAATACATTCAGCAAAAGTTTTAAGCATAAGACAATATTTTAAGATTTTGATGATGTATAGGTCCACTATGCAATCGGACATTTTTTTTTTCTTTTTTGTGTGATTTTAAAGAAGTAATGCCAGGAGAGATGACTTAATGGAAAAATTCTTTCGTTGATGCTTAATGAATTTCCTTAACTTTATCAAGTAACTTTGTGGTAATAAGTGCAACATTTCTTGGTGTTTTACCTTGGTTTAACGCTTCTAATGTCAATGTATTTCCATGTGCAGACATATATTAATTTTTATTTTCCTTCGTTAATTTCACTGATCTAATGGGTAATAGTTTTCGACGTCTTTCTGATGTTTTGTACTGTTCACACAGAATTTTTTTCCTCGTTGGTGCTCTTTTCATTAATTAATTGTATATTCTTTCAAGATTTCCGCTGTTTCACCAGTAAACCAGTAAACGCCAGGACCCAATATTGCAGTTTCCATACATAACATATTGCAAATCAACAGATATTAAAGTGATGAAATATTAACTTTTAAAGTATGTTAATCGTTTGCTAGTTTTAATTGTCCTTAATAATATGTATAAATCACTCAGTACAAGTAATTTAAATGATAGCAGTTCCATATGAGTTGCATGATTATTAACATTACCGTAAATTAGTATCTAAAAGACTTTCGAAAATGGAAATGTGATAAAACATAACGTCAGATTCGACACGAAAGTAAGGAACACATTTCAAAATAAAACCATAGGTCATTGAGTATTCTGTAATATCGTATTATTCTGTTAAACTGTCTTCGTCTGTTTTAGATTCTGCATAGACAACATAGACGAAGAAACTGGTGGATATTTCTCCGCGGAAATATTAGGATATTGGAAGATAACAAAATGGCCATTTGATTCCAAAACTTTACTTCAAAAACGATAAAACTAAAAAAGAATACAACTTGGCAGCTAAGCTAGAACATATGGAGAGACTGGAAATTGATGCAAAAATAACTGAACAATTGAATGTTAGACTATTTTTATAGGATTATTTCGTGTCATCTGTGCAAACAATAAAATGTTACAAAAAAAAACTCCATGAATTTGTACTTTTTTTAATTGAAGCCGTTATTTTTTTAAAGTGTTGTATTAAGACTAAGGGACCGACCATTTAACCTGAAGGGGGGGGGTATGGTTTTTTTTTTCTGGACAGAAAATTTTTTTCCGAAACAAATTATTTATTTTTTGCACGTGTATCAACAAAATATTTTTTTTTAAAATTAACATTATTTTTTGGGGCAGAAAGCCTCATTCAGAATTTTTTTTTCATCATTTTGGCAGCCAAAATATTTTTTTCACATAAAATCAGATCCAAAATATTTTTTAGAAATAAACNCCCCCCCCCCCCCCTTTTTCAAGTTAAATGGTTGGTCCCTAAATCATTTACACATATGTCAGACCCCTGTCAATATTTTCATGTATGAACAATGTATGCAATGTAATACCCTATCAATTGCCAGGCTCATTATAAGAATGAGCCTCATTCATCCCATTTGGGAATTGTTTAGATGAGATTTCCTTTTTTCCTGCTGCCTAGCCGATTTTCCCAACTGTACAGCAGACTTTCCTGACTACCTAGCTGTTTTTCCCAACTATCTGACAAATTGATTTTTTGTTCGAATGACGACATTTTACGAATTAAACAATTTTATCAGAGAATGAGTATGCATAACTGTGTTTGAAAGGTGAGTACATGTATGAAGAATGAATAAGGGCATAGAAGCTTAAATGGAATTAAACGCACTTGTTAGTGAGCAGCTAAGTACAACAATACTATAACGTTATCAACGCTTTGTCTGTTTTAACACCAAAACTCTTGTTTCATAGTCCACTGTGTAGTCATGTACATACGAAATGTCTACGAAATCATTCCTTGAACAAACTTGCTTTTCAATTATAAAATCTTTTAACGAATATATTACAAAATTATATTGGTATTTATAAAAAATACTACATTTAATCGTATCAAAGGAATCAAACTTTAGTCAAATTACCAGGCAACTTGTCTTTATAACAGATGACGGAAATCATCAGTTTATAAAAAAGGTAAAACTAACAGGGACATATTAAGGAATAATCTGAAAATGATCAAAAGTGTACTTTGCATTGCATCTTTTGAAATTAAATTTGAAAGAAAAAGATTTGCAGAATAATTTACAATCAACATTTATTCTTATGATTCGAATGCAAATATTACAGGCACTTAAGCTTATTCCACTCTTCAGTATTACAAGTGTTGTTTATTAAGGTTACGAGCACATCATCAGTTTATAGAAATATCTCCAATAATCTCATTTTTTCATATTCTCCTCAACAAGAACATACCATAACAGTTTGTCAAACTCATCTGTCAAACAACGGCAATAGAATACCGAGGGAACAAAATTACGTATTGTCATTTTTCTCTACTTTCAAGATTGTTGTCTTGGAGTTAATAGTCTATCTGTATTATGTTCTATTCGTACGTTTATTATACTATAGGGAAACGGGACAGAGAAAAGGTAAATTTGGGTACCTATAAACCGGTTTAACCTTACTGCTGGCTTTTTCTAGTGCCGGTACCATGACCGGATATCTCGAGCTTCTACCGTTGTTTATGTTTGTCTTTTGCCGTATTTGTGGTTTTCCTACGCAGTTCCCAGGCAGATTGTAGCATGTAATTGAATTTTTCAGCCATTGTAGATGTATCCTGCTATCTGTTTTTATCAAGCTCACATTTGCTAAAAGAAACTCGAGTTTAGTGATAAAGTGAAGAATATGTGCACAATACTGATGCTACCAGTATTCTACAAAATGTGTACCAGTTTGTACATTACTTGAAAATGCTGCAAAATATTAGTACGGCTAGTATTGCAAATACTGGCAGATACTGGAAAATACTCGTAAATTTGGGTATCCATAAATCGGTTTAAACCTTCTGCTGGCTTTTGCTAGCGCTGGTACCAAGTCCGGCTGTCACGAGTTCCTATCGTTGTTTTCTTTTTTTTTTTTTTTTTTTTTTTTTTTTTTTTTTTTTTTTTTTTTTTTTTTTTTTTGTAGTTCCCTGGTAGATTGTAGCATGTAATTATAATTTTCAATCACTTTAGATGTTTCCTTTTATCTATTTTTACTTCACATATGGAATAAAATCAATTACAACAGGTATACAAATTTTCCGGAAATATATAAATTGCCGATGCTGATGAATACTGACAATATGTAACACTAAACCTGAACTATCAAGTGAACTATATTATACTGAACAAAACAAGAAACGCATCACTCTAACTCCCTTGATATTTAAGCCACATAAACCCTTTTATGTATTTTTTAAATTTCAAATGTCCAGAACAAGCAAGTCAATTTTTGTAAAAAAAAAAAAAAACCTTTAAAGGTTACACCAACGGTTTTTGTTTAATGTGTCCGAAAACCAAATTCAGAGAAATGCTTTCCTCAGAACGAGCTTGTTAGGAAGTTGTATTGTCATAAGTTACAAAAACATTATTTTTTTGGGGGGAACAAATCTTACAGGTAGGAGGACAAAAGGTGCAAAATGCACCCTTTTCAACATTGTTTGCATTTTTTTGGTTAAAAAAGTTTTTGGTTTATTTTTTTCAGAATTCCAAAAAGTTCATTTTTTGCAGAATTTTGATTTTGTGATAAGAGAAACAATGTGTAAAATTTCAAGTTGTTCCAGCAAGTATTTGAAGAGATAGAAATACACTTTAGTGGTGCGTTTCTTTTGTTGCTGAGCATAGGAAAATTGGGATCCGGAAAATTGATATCATAAACCACTCTTACACTACACCGTATAACACAAGCGTACGAGGAACGGATGAAAATCATTTTTGTACGGTGGTAAATATTTTTTTCGTTCACGAAATACAATGAAAACGGACAAAAACCGGAGGTATACAGTAAGTACACCGTACATGCACAGTCCTGGCAACGAATAAGCCGAACTCGCACCGAACTGACACCGCGCCTCTATCGGACGAGCACCGAATAAAACGTATTTAGAACGGTACCAAATCGGACGAGTACCGAATAAATCGGATTGTTAACGAAAGCGAACCGAACGAGCACCGAGTAAAAACGAATTGAATGGGTACTATGTAAAACTATACCTGTGTATTTTGACCGCTCAACAACTTATTTACACAGATAAACATTACGGCGTGCTTGACCAATTAAATCATTTTCCCAAAATGTCAACGAATAAAAAGGCAAGAGAATGACCTATGAAAAGAACTGTCGGGTTACAGTTAACCTTCTCCGCCAACGACCCAAGGCGAGTTTGCCAGTTAAGATGCTCAAGACCAAGATTGGGTTAACTATTAAAGTGATACATGTAGTCACAATGGTAGCGGATGCTGCTTAACACATATAACATTTTTAAACGGTGAGAAAACGGACAATTTTTTTATTATGATGTTTTGGGTATATGTTAGAATAATGATACAATACAAACACTGCATTACTCTTGCAATTACTATATTAAATAAGCAACTTAAAAAAGAAGTGTTCAGCACCTTCTGTTGGATGACCACATAATAAGCAACCGTTGTAAATTCGTTTTAAGCAAAATAGCAATGGTAAAAGTAGTCACATTTTAAAAGTTTAAAATGACAAAATATACAAAGTAAAAAATAAAAGACAAGCAAGCTTAAAATAAGAAGAAAGTATGGCTCAAATTATCGGCCTAATGGCCTCCAAATATGGGACAACCAGATAAATTCTGTTACTCTTCAGCGGTTCAAGTTTCTCTCGTTCTTTCAGGAACATCATTTTGGTTTTCCGTGCGAATACATCATAGTTGAAGCCATAAGGTCGAAAATATGGGCCTTTCTTTCTGTTAATTTCTTGTGATTTTTAGCTGTTTTTCTTTTTTATTATAATTTTTTTTAATTTATGTTTTGTGCTTATTACCTACTTTTACGATTCTTATTTACATTAAATTTTGGTCATTGCACAACATATATTTTCATTATTCGTTGCTCTTCCGGTTGGTTTCCGCTGTAAGTCCGGAACTCGAACGGTTTATCCGTTATCTCTTCGGTAAAAGCCCGTTTCACCAATTAAATCTACCATGAAAGAATGAAAGACGGACAAGTAATGAATGAATAACGTATATACAACGCATGAGAACCGAACAAAACGTAAACCTACCATACATTCTCCGAACATTTTGTGCGGTATATGTCCGTTCCAAGTGTTGAACATATTCAAAATTTTTCACCGTACAAAACGGACATCACCGTACTTGTACCGTATCCACCGGATAAAGAACGGACGACAAACGTATATGAACGGAGACGAACGGATATAATTTATTTTTATACGTTCGGCGTTCGTTTGCGTTATACGGTGTAGTGTAAGAGGGGCTTTACATTTAAAATATTAGAGAGCAAACATCTTTTCGATATGAGTATATTTAGTCATATAATTGTACACAATTTAATTTATAAATGGAATATTCGAATATTTCCAAAAGAATAACCAATATAAAACCAAACAGTCAGACTAAAACGAATAATATTTATCCCTGACACTTATGCAACCAACTCTTGTTGTTATGTAGATCTACTTTCGCCTTCGACCAGAGCTTCTATTTCGAAATAAATTCCGGCGTATTGAGAAAGTCAACTCCAAAAAAAATGCATTGAGATACCACAAAAACTACATATGTAATAAAACAATGAACAATATGGACCTATTAGGGATATATTGGCCTCTTACTACGTCTTCGGTCAATATAAACCTAACAGGTCTATATATAATATATTGACCTCGTAAAAAGTCCATAAATGATAAATATCCAATACAATTTACTTCATCGAATAATTTAATTTAATTTAAAGTCATATAAATAATATGAAATAATTGAAAGTATACATAAATATTCTACTGAATATTTATCATGGTAAGAGTAACCGATACATCATTACATTCAAGACAAGTCCACTCTAGCAGTGATAAGATGATAATTTTTTTGTTCCTTTCTCTTCATTTAATGTAATAATTAAACGAATCATCGGAATTTAATTTGATTTCTTCAACAAAATATTATATTTATAATGTCTATCTAGTAAATGCTTATTTAAAAATTATACATTTAGTAAACTAAGCGCAAAATACTTTCAAAATTGGTAGACGAAACATTCATACAGTAATAACACTACAAAATGTATACATGCATTGTATATGTTGCTTAAATTCAACACAGAATCATTGTGCGACTTTGGACAAAAAGTCGTATAACCATACAAAATGCACCAAATTAGACAGTAGGATTTCCTATGTATGGGTTCTAGTGCTGCTGATGAGGAATTAATTTCATAAATGGCCATACAGCTAGTTAGAATTTATTGCAGTTGGAGTTAACATACGTGTTATGGTCTCATGTTCATTTACTCCACATCCTTTCGTAAAATAGAAGATAAAAAATCGTTTTGTGTAATAAAGTTTTGTTGTCCAGGCAAAAAAAAAATTGTTTATTTGTGCCTCGAAGAAAATTAAAAATGCAGTCCCAATAAATGCATCAGCTTCTAAAACGATAAATTCAAAAAACTGAATTTTGGTATGATGCAATGATTCATGATTTGATAGAACGATATATATATACACTGTTTATAGGGTCTGTAAGTCTCGTCATGTGACTCCCGAGAATCAACGATAAACAGGCAATTCGAATAACATGACGTCGGAGGATTGTGACGTTCAAATGTTTGTTTGAAACGTCATATATATTTGTTTAAAATGTTACTTCCGGGTACAACTATTGGTCCCGGAAATTTCAAAATTGTTCGAGACTTACAGGCCCCATTGCAAATTTTACTCGTGGATAGAGAGAATAACAAAGCGGTTCGAACTAAGTGTTGGGTTAAAAGTCATAATATTTGTGTAAAATATTAACGGAATTTTTTTTTTATTCATATATTTCCCTGAATGCTTAAAGAAGTAAAGCATATCTAAAAAATTAGGAATACAAACCACTGAACGGTATTTCCTAGCTTATATTGTGGTATATTGATAAAATAGTTCTGATAACAAAAAAAAACGAAATTAATTCGTTAAATTTAGTTTCTGCATATGGCCCTTTCGAAAATTTATGTCTCTTCCTTGCTGATCAAATCATAACATTTGGAAATCCATAAACCAAAATTATCTGTGTAATATCTGATAGAGAACAAACTACCAATAAAATCTAAATAGAAAGCCAAAATCAGTTCAGGACAAAGCAATGCCAAAGGGAAATACTTCGAAATTTAAAACAAAATTTCTTAAATTTAGTTATTGCCATATGTATTTATAATGAAATGATAAATGTCTAAGAATACCAACCACAACTGTGTTTACTGAGTGTTGGATTAATCAATGACAGCTGTCGGCGAATAATGCAATTACATGAAAGATAATATACAAAAAACAAATGATGTTACTATAGCAACATTAAAGAATATAAAAAATGTATACAGATTTGAAGATAAAAATTTGAAAATTAGAATTTTTGTTGGTTTGCGTATTTGATATATTTTTGTAACAATAATAGACTGAATTGCAACTCTTATTTCAGTAAATATGTGTTTGAAGAAGGGTAACGAATACCTGAAATATAACACATTTAACAACTTGTATATATTTTTTATATTCTTTAGTGTTGTAATAGTTACTTTCTTTGTTTTTGCTGTAATCTAATATTATATATATATATAATAAACAAAGTGAATGACACAAATAAAATAACAGTTGATATTTCGAGACCTGTCCGTCCCTTCATCAAAACATAATAAAAAAGTAAAAAATAAAACCTATTTACAAAGACTAAACTACAAATAGTTATACAAAGTGTCGAGAGCTACATATATATATATATATAGGGCATATATATATCATGTTAATTTGTCACAAAATCGTGTGGTTTAGTGTTACTGAAAAACTTAATATTAAACAAAGCTTCCTGTATTCTCTTTGAGGCTATCATAATGTCATGTTAAAGCCTCTTTCAAGTACAATTAACAATAGGCAATTCTGCTTTTGTTTTTTCTTAAGATACGCTAGTGAAAAACACAAATAGAACTTGCAGCTGCAGCTAACCCAAGCGTTAAATGTACAAATATATAACAAAAATTGCTATCTACATTTTGTTACCTTAAACAATGTAATAGTTTGCTCGGCAAGTCAGTACTTATACATCCCAATTACAAAGCTGTTTTATGTCTGCAGTTTGGTTGAATAAATTCGTTATCTAATTAGCCTTCATTAGATGATATTATATTATAAGACTCTTGTGCTTGAGATATTCGTTCATAAAAAAATGGTCAACAGGAAATATTTTCAGCTTATATTTAATAAAAAGACAGACTTGTTTCCAGAATCGCTACTGTTTTCGAATTTCATTCTGCATTTAATACTAGTAAGCATTTTGATACTTAACTGTGCCCGTAAACGTATTACGAAAATAAAGATGAAGAACATATTACATTTATTTATATAAAAAAAGTTGCATAAAAAGTAAATTTCGTTATGCTGTACACGTGTTTAAAGGAGTAACCTCTCATCACCAGCATTAAAATCGAATACTATGGAAAGCCATAATTCATACGTAGCAAGAAAAGAAGTACTCATTACAAAAACTTCGAAATGGGAAGCCAAATCCAGTACCAAGGACATCTACCGATTGCCATACACGGAATGAAGCCAAAGTATTTATAAGTGGTTAGAATTTTGATCAAAACTGTTAATTTCTTTAACACATAAGGTAAAATTTTTATGTCAGACAAGTCTGACTATTGGGCTGGTGAATATCCTCGGGGACCTCTGATCCACCAGCAGTGGCATCGGCCCAATGGTTCAAAATACACAAAAATACCGAAGTTCATAGCATTGAAATCAAGTTAAAGTTAAAATTAATCATTTATTGCTTCTTTATTACAAACCGCTAATATGTAATGTAAACAAATAAAACTCTCGGCAAATTTTTATAGTGAATATCCCAACAAAACAAAAATAATCGAGCAAATTTTTCATACTGAATTTATTTTAAATACCAAATAAAATCGCATAACTATGTTATCTACGGAAAGAAGTCTTCGCTCAACTCTAGTTTATACACCAATTGAAATTGAAAAAAAAGTTTTAAAAAATCAGAAAATCCCTGAAGATTTTATACAACATGTTTTGGAAATAAGGGTTTTACATAAATCATTACAAGCTAGCAGTCTTTTTATATTCATTTTAAGACTGAAAGGAGACTTCGCTGATACAGGCATCAAACATCTATGGCAAGTTCAACCGGGATTTCCTCATCCTGCATTTCCTGAAAAAAAATATGGATATCAAAAAAGTAAATAAATGATAACTTTTATGCACATGGATTGTGCATTAAGACCTTATTCAATTAATTTCGAAGAGCACGTTTTCAGCATTGATCCTGCACATTAAAGAACCCTTGTAGCAAGCTCTCTTTGGGGTGGTCC
>MJUU01037138.1:0-19769 GCA_002080025.1 Modiolus philippinarum | reverse complement strand
GGGGTGAGAGGAAGAATTCTTCGTATTCCTTGGATGACTACCTTCCATCCCGAGTTGCCACACTTGTCCGATTTATCCGAAGAATGCATGTCTGTTTTCCATACGTCTCCCAAAAATGAAAGCCTTTTTCCCTTGACCCCTGCTTTTATTTTTTCGTTGACTCGAGAACCTGAAAGACATTTTCGTTAGAGCTAAATTACCTTGGTCCGAGATGGACCGGTTTACAACATTTCGTGATAAACGTTGTAAATTGTGTAAAAATAGCTCCACCGACTGAAACTTTTCAAAGCACAGCTACCGCTGATATTTTCAAAATCTCAGGTCAATTATCAATGTCATCTATCTGGTTGTAACATGTTCTGTCTGTAAAGAACAATATGTTGGTGAGACAGGAAATGCGCTGAATCTTCGCATATTGCAGTGAAAAAGTTACGAACAAACACCAACAAATATTTTTTACATCATTATAATTGAGGTCACGCCTTCACTCTCCTACATGTAGTTTACTGATTAAGTTTTGTAGTGTTATTTTTTGTCTCCTACATGTAGTTTACTGAATAAATTAAGTGGCATTTGGGCGTGCTCCTCCCCCAAATCGGACAAATTTAAATTTTTACGGTAAAATGTGGGTGTTTGGTAAAAAATCTTTCAATAATTTGCTATTTCTTTCTATCCCCCTTTTAACTTGAAATCCTTGATCCACCCATGAAATAGATAGAACACAATACTTCTGCCATACATGCTTTTCACTCCGATTTGTAAAATACCTGGATATTAAGAAATTACCTTTTCTCTATTGTTGTTTAGTACGTGATATATTTGAGTGTTGTCGAAATTGAACCCTGTGGATTTTTAGCCACACAGAATAAATACAATGCCGTAATATCCCCCATATATAGGTTAACTCTAAAAATAGATATGTACAGGTGAGTGAATACGTCGTCAAAATATTTACAGGTAAGCACTTATAAATACAGATTAAAAGATTTTAAAATTCACGTTCTACCATACATTTTTCAATTTTTACACTTTTTGTTTAGTTACCAGGCAGCTACTGCGTTTGCTTATCTAGAATATCAGAAAGCTTCGTTTACTAGATTGAGAATATCCAGTGAGAATATCATAATTGTATCCCCAGAACTATCCCATACTCTGAGATCCCATATTGTTAACATTGATCGTTTCGGGCCGATTAATTGATTGATTAGTTAAAAGATTCATGTACAGTGAGCAATATTTCAGTCATATCAGGACGAGAACAAGTCAGTTATTAAAAAGACAACTTGGGTAACGCGATTTAATTGCCACTGGAAAATGGAAGAGATGGGTATGATATTTAGTGTTGAAGAACAAGAAGAAGAATGTTTTATTGTCCTTTAGAATTGACCAAAAAGGGGCATAATACAGAAATACATATAAATAAACAAAGTAAAACGGAATACATATTATCATGACAATATATATGCTCATGTGTATAAATCAAGAAATAAGAATAAGTGCACTCATGTGCAACCATGGCGAGGCTTATGCAAATTAATATATGTATTTAAATATTAATAATTAACATGTTTAATATTTTTCTGCCTTCCAAATGCCCTTTGAAAATATTTTTCGACTATATACATAATTATAAGTAAGCATGATATAGGCAAGACAGCAATAATAGGTTACCTGTCTGCAAAAGGCACCAAGGCACTAAGGGGCAGTGCTTATTGACTCGCCAAGCCTTTGCCTGTCCCTAGTGAGTTTGCTTTTAGTATAAACTTATTTTATTCATATAAATATTCATACAACAGAGCATAAACAGAAAAGGTTTCAGAAACCAGCTAACATTTAGGGCTTACTATATGGTGTGAGGTTGTCACTGTGTTGAAGACCATATGGTGACCCCTAGATGTTTTGTTTTTGGTCGTTTTAACCTGGATATGGGATGTTGTCTCCTTGACATTTACCCCATTTCCTTTCTTTTTCATGCTTATGTAAATCTGTTTCCTCATTACATACAACATAATAAACATGACAATAAAGCTCGTTACAATACGAAATATATTGATTAAACAATGAGGGGATATGGAGTAAATGCAAATGAGGCAAAATCTCTACAAATACATGGTAAAACACAGCAATGGAACAACGCTTTTATTGTTGTTCTTCATCAATAAAACGATACATGAAACAAAATCTGTAACTTTGACTGTTATATCAGAAAGAAAATGAAAAAAAAGTCAACAAAGAAAAAGACGATCTAAACATCTTAAAAACACTAAAAAGTATAAATGATAATTATTGTAGTGTGTCAAGGTGTAAATCGTTTACTCTTAATGATATAGTTTTGTACTGCAGCTACAGAAACTTTCGCATTTTGATCATCAGATAAATCAGGAGATCCAAAAATTAAGCAACTATAAGTTTGCTTAATTAGGATTATTGGATGTGGTTTGCTTCCGTTGATTTATTCACTTTTTACCTTTTCGGGGCCATTTAGGGCTTACTATATGGTGTGAGGTTCCTCATTGTGTTGAAGACCATATGGTGACCCCTAGATGTTTTGTTTTGGGTCGTTTTAACCTGGGTATGGGATGTTGTCTCCTTGACATTTACCCCATTTCCTTTCTTTTTCATATTTTACGAGAAATATAGAGTTTTTCATACTGCATGGGTCGACTCATTTCCCTGCAGTTTGTCTGTAATAGTTGTTTTTTTTTTCATATTAGGACCTGACGACACCAAATTGACAAGGCGTTCCCTGTCCAACATCTTGGGACGCACTCCTCAGCTCTGTAGACGGATCCCGCCCCTGAAAACCGATTAGTATCAACACTATCGACCAACATGACCAAGTGCGAATCAACGCAGTCATTTTTACAACGTCACATTGAAAATAACGCCACGTGATCGATGTTCAAATTGACGGAGTTGTACCGAATATATGCACATGATATGGAAGCGTATCGATACCACATCATGAAAAAAAAAATCTCAAAATTATTAGATAATTATCTCATAATTACGAGAGATTGTAGTTTCTACAACGAGAACTAAGTTGAATATTGAAATTTTTCACACCGAGTTAAATAAATTTTGTAAATGTTTGAAAACGAGGCTTGCCGAGATCTTAAACATTGGAACATTTATTTAACAAGATGTGAGAAATTTCATAATTAACGTATTTAAGTTGTAAAAAAATGTTTCTCTAATGACATAATATCCCAATAGATATGGCGGGAAATTCCATGTGAGTTGTTCTCTCACTAGTGGGAGGGGGTTGGGGAGTTCTGCAAAGCGGGTCTCACCCTGATTTCATTTACTTAGAATGAGCAAATCCCGACATTCTGGACATTTTTCGCGAAAAGTCCCGATCCCGGAAGATTGTATTTCAGAAACCAATTTTTGTCAGTCCCGTTAATTTTACAATAAAATCCCCATTTCCCGAGTCTTAAAACACCCCTTTCTCGTGTCCCGATAACATTTTCATCCCGAATTCTCGGCCCTAAAAAGAGCCACCCCGATATCCAGAAGTTAAAAATGGGCAATCCCGGCGTCCGAAATTAGTCTCGCCCCCACTATAGTGACGAGAAATATTTTTATCACATCGGTCAGGCGTTGGTTAAATTTGCTAGAAATTAGAGAAATATAGTTTCTATAACGAGAACTAGTTGATTATGAAATTTCTAACATCGAGTTCAATAAACTTTGCAAATGTTTGAAAGCGAGGTTTGCCGAGCTTTTAAACATTTGAAAATTTATTTAACGAGATGTGAGAAATTTCATAATTAACGTGTTTAAGCGTTGGAAACTATTTCTCTAATGAATGAGCGAAAAACACCGACGATTGTATTCCGAATAACTTTGGCAGGAAATGTCACGGAACTTGTTCTCCTCTCTAGAGAGGAAAACAAATTTTTCCACACTTTTCAGGAAATGTGAAACCTGGATAGAAATTAGAGATTTTTTTCTATATGTGGCATCAATACGCCTCCTTAAATATACATGAAATGCAGTTATAAACAACTGAACAATGAAAAAAGGGCAAATCGTTTATAGAAAGGTCTTCTGACAATTACCAAGGACACTGTTAATAAATGCCTCAATAAATATTAAATATAAATAGAACTGTGCAGAGATATGTCAAGCGTTATTTTAAAAAATAAAGTTCAAGATGGCCTGGCAATTAGACTAATTTTGCCTGTTAATTAAGTAAACTTTAATAAACAATTTGATTTCAAAACTCCAATTTATTACCGTTGATCTCTTTTCTTTTGTTTACCGATATATTGAGTGACAGTTGAGATAAGAAGATCAGACGCTGTTTTGAGAGATTTACTTATGTCACCTGCAATCATTTACTAGTTTCATGATAATTCAAACTTTACCTGTTCAATTAAAATGAAAGCTTGGCAAAACATGCAATAAAAATATCACATCAATGTAATAAAAAAATTAGATTTCCGCACTTGCTCCCCCATTTCTGACCTGTCGGCGTGGGACCATTGAATATCGCATATTCCGATACCCCTTTTTTAATTTATACTGAAAAATAATTTCATGGCTTATTTCCGTTTTACAGAACTGTCACTTTAATTAATTCATGGTAAATAGAGGCAATATATGCACTTTACTATTTTACAGCTAGCAAGGTTCCTCGAAAAAAAGATGCACATTTTTACCCCAAAACCGTAAAGATTACGTTCCGCAAAAAATTTCCGGTTATACGGTAGTTTAGGGGCCGACTCCGACCTGCCGTTGGGTGTGGGGTTTTCTCACCGTTCATTGAAGATCTTATGGTGGGTTGAGTTGTTATTACTCCCCTTTGGGTCGTTGTCTCTTTGACACATTCCCCGTTTCCCTTCTTTTTTCTACCATTTCGAATACGAGTTATTTTGATTTCATTTCTGGTTAAAATAGATTTTTAGTTCTACTTCGTAGTACTAGGGATGCTTGTTTGTAATTTTTCTTGTTCTAAATGTATATATGTTTTATTGTTTAATTGTTTGTGTTTTGTATATGTATGCTGTCAACCCACAAGGGTAAAAGTAGCATTAATAAACAATTTATTTGTATTACATTGCATTAAATTTCATCCAGAAGAACCAATGCATTAAGAATAGCAGCAGTAAAATACAGAAGAAACAAAGAATGCGCTATGATATCAAATAAATCAGACATGGCAAAACCGAGAAAATACAAAAACAAAGACATAAGTCATGGCGACTTACATACGTAGAACAACAATAAATGCGTTGTTAAATTGATTGATTCTACTACTTTTTTTTGCAGAGACTTTGTCTTATGTGCATTTACTCCATATCCTTTCGTCGTTTATATAAGATATCCACAAAACTACGATAATAAAATAAAAATCTCAAAACTAAGGCGCTTAATTAGAACGCAAAGTCTCATAAAAACCTTAAATAACATCAAGAACTAGTGAAGGCACTTTATTAACACAAATTTTCAAAAAAAATGCTACTTGATTCGAAGAAACTATTTTCGAACCCACTACTTTACAATCGACAAAAATACATTAAATAATTATATGCCTTTTTTATCTGATAAAATGTATGTTTCTTTAGAATATAGAAATTTAACCATGGTATTTTCCAGTCTTTAGTATGGCCCATGTGGATATGACCTCATCATCTAAGATGCACACAAATGATGCTCAAATTATGAAGAAGGTCTTTGAAGAGAGAATTTGAAATTACCAACGGCCACACAGATGTCGTCTGAATATAAAATTACTGGAATAGATGATAAACCTATCTGTGTTTTTGTGCAAAACAACATGTGGAGAGCACAAACAGATCTGTAAAACGCACGACGTACCTCTTTGTATATCACGTGATTCTTCTCAGCATGAATCGTGTTCGATCATTATCTCCCTAGAAAATACAGCACGTCAACACACGCTGTTGATAGAACACAAATGGAAAATAAAGCGAAAGCGCAACACGTATTTACAGTAAAAGAGAAATATAGACCCATGACGGTGACTGGAAGTATCATCTTACCCGACGGTCAGTTGCTTATTGCAAATTATAAGGGAGATAATCGATTGATGCAGTTCAACCAGAACGGAACATATGTCCGTGATATCCCAGTCTCGAGTAAACCGTATGATGTTTCAGTAATAGATTCAGAACGTGTTGCAGTATCCTATTGCAAATATAGTCATGTTGAGATTATAAACATACAAAAATCAACAGTAGAAAAGAAAGTAAATTTATACAAAAGCACTTTGGGGTTGTCCTATCAAGGAGGAAAACTTTATGTTGCTGTTTACGGTTGTGGTGTAGTCGTGATTGATTTATCAGGGAAGATAGTGAACACTTTAAATATAAATGTCAATACAGTGGACTATATTACAACCACATCAGACAGGATATACTACTCTGATTACTTCAGAGATACAATAACATGCTGTGATATGTCCGGGGAACAAATCTGGGAATTCCAGGATGACTCTATACAGCATTTGTACGGTCTAACTGTCGACAACAACCAAAACGTGTTTGTTGTTGGGTATTTTTCTAACAATGTAAAAATGATTTCAAGTGATGGTAAAACAAGTAAAATATTACTTACTGAATCTGACGGTCTGGACAAGCCACGGACTATTTATTTTAAAAACGATACAAGGGATCTGTTTGTTAGTAATGAGTCTGGCGGGAAAGCATTTCTATTTAAAATTTCGTAGTAATAATGACCTACACAGCTGTAGCTTAGATGATTCTTTAAAAGACACGATGTACCTGTTTGTTTATCTTGTACCTCTTGAAGTCTTCTCGCCATAAATTTTGTTCGATTATTATTCCCTAGAAGATACATCAACGCCAATACACGCTGTTGCTAGAACACAAATGCGAGACAAAGTAAAGGTGCAACACGTATTTACAGTTAAAGGGAATATAGACCCATGATGGTTACCAGAAGTACCATTTTACCTGACCGTCCGTTGTTAAATGCAAATTATAAGGGAGATAATCGATGGATGCAGTTCAACCAGAACGGAACACATGTTTGTGACATTCCGGTCTCCAGTGAACTGTATGACGTTATAGTTATAGATGCAGTACGTGCTGCAGTATCCTATTGTAAATATAGATTTGTTTATTGGTGTTATAAACATGCAAAAATCAACAGTGTTCAGGGGATATTTTTCTTACAATGTAAAAATTATTGAACTGCTGTGACTTAGTCAATATTTAGGGGAAATTGTTGTTTTTTAATCAGTCAATTTTTTGGCGCTTTATACTGTCGCATAACAAGTTCTCAATAAAAGTCGTCCACTTAGGTTGCAATTTTTCCAAGTTATAAATATGTCCAAGCAGAGATGTATCCGGGATACAAGTATTCTTAGGAAAATCAATCCCAATGGACAAATTTTTCTAGGAAAATCCTTGCACAAATAGTCCTTGTGAAATCGATGTTCGGATATATCTTCCTAGGTCAGATTTCTCAGACCGACACTTATATCTCGCCTGGCTATGCTAGGTTGAGCTTTTGCCATCACTTGGTGTCCGTCGTCCGTCCGTCAGTCTGTTTTTTTATCTTTTCATTCAAAGATCTTCCACTCTGAAACCACTAGGTCACAATTGTCTTTTGAAATTGTATCTGATAGGTCCATACCTCATCGAAGATGGCCACCAGCGGGGAACAAAATATTAACATTGGACCCTATAGAAAAGACATTCAATGTTCTTCTTTCAGAAACTGCCAGTCAAATTATTACCAAACATTGTTATAATGGTCATTAGTTTGTCTCTTCAAAAAGGTATCCGGCAGGTCCACACCTCATCCGAGATGACCGCCTGCGGAGGACATTCGACTCTATGGAAAAGAAATTCAAAGATCTTTTCAGAAAATGCCAGTCCAATCATATACAAACTTTGTCAGAATGGTCCTTAAATGGTCCCTTCCGAAAAAAATGAAATCCGGTAGAGGTACATTATCCAAGATGGTCGCCAGCGGGGAACATAGTTTTTAACATTGGCCCTAATGGGAAAGACATTGCAAGATCTTGTTCTCAGAAACTACCTGTCAAATTATAGATAAACTTAGACACAATAGCCCTTAGACGTTCCTTTCCAAAAAAGTATCCGACAAGCCCTAACATTATTCTAAATGGCCGCCAGCGGTGAACACAGTTTTTAACGTTTGACCCTATGGAAAAGACATTTAAAGATCTTCTCAGAGAAACTACCAGTCCAATCATAACCAAACTTAGTCGCCATGGTTCTAAGATGGTTCCTGCCGGAAAACTATCCGGTAGGTCTCTACCTCATCCAAGATGGCCGCCACCAGGAAACGCCTTATGGTTAAATGGGAAAACACATTCAAGTTTAAAAATCATATGTTTGGTATGATTTAGCGACAAAATAACTGCAAAAGTTTCATTGTTCATACAAAAATATTATTTTAATACTTCAACTGGTATTTAACATTACATGGTTCTCATTATGGACATCAAAACACTTTACAATGGTTGTCTTCAACTAAAAATATAAAGGGAGATACTACAAGTAAGAGAGGTAATAATCTGAGTGTAAACATCTACTTATCTTATTTAGCATTTCAGCAGTATGTATAAACTAGATTATAAGGGAAACCTCTGCCCTTTTTTCGGAAGGGGGACTTAGAATGTTTAAAATTCAGCTATATGTATTTATCTACATGTATTTTTTACTCTTATGTAAAACATTGCCGTAAAATAAGGGATGTGAAATACCAGCCTTGTATTCATGAACTAAGTGTTTATATCGATGATAAAATTAGAAAAGGTTTTAACTAGTTTAACGAAAACCCTGATGTAATAGTTTTTCAGATATGAAAAGATTCCGTTCATAAAAATTGCAAACGTTATTACATGCTCGAGCAAATCGAACAAGCTGAGATATGTAAACATCATATTTTGGCGCTAATGGAACATCGACATCCAGAAATGGATAATTAACTATGGGAAAAGAAAAATCGTCCCTTTTATCATAAATTTTAGTATCTAATTTACCATTCGTAATATCAAAATTGATGTCTAAGAACGGACAATGATGATTATTAGAATTGGCTTTATTCAAAGTAAGTTTATTTAGGGTAGATGTCCTTAACATACGTATTGAAGTCGTCATTATTTAAAGTTAAAATATCATCCAAATATCGGAAAGTGTTGTTAAACTTTTCAATTAAATGCTGTTTAGATGGATCTTTGCTGATGTCGGTCATAAACTGAGATTCGTAGCAGTACAAAAAGTGGTCCGCTATAAGTTGTGCACAATTGGTACCCATAGGAATTCCTATGACCTGGCGATAAGTAGAGTTACCGAAACGATTGAATATATTGTCAAGTAAAAATCCAAGTGTTGAAATCATATCAAAGCAAGTCCAATTGAGTTTTTTTGTTTTGTATTACTAAAATGTGTTTTAAAGGAATTAGAACATATATATTCGCAATCGGATTTTTTGAATGCCCATTGAATAAGACGCCTTAATTCTTCCTTTATTAGATTATGTGGTAAGGTAGTATAGAGGGTAGAGAAATCAAAACTTTTAAGGGATTCAAAAGGGGCATTATAAGCATTCAATTTATCGAGAACTTCCAATGTTTTTTTACACTCCAAAAATGATTGATACCACTGTTTTCATATACTTATAACCAGGTTTTTAATAGCAGCCAACGTATTAGTGAGTATAATAGAAACTTCAGTAGTAGAACAATGACTAGATGACAAAATGAATCTAGATTTATATGGCGTTTTGTGGAGTTTAGGAACCCAGTACATGGTTGACACTGTTTTACTATCAGGTTTAGCCTGTAAAGATGTAGCTGTTAGATAATGTATGTTTGTAATTTTATTTTCCGCTTAATTGGGTTAATCGAAAAGTATGTGAACTGGTAATTTCTTTTTGGAGTACTTCTATATAATGTTTACGACAAACTATAATGATATTATTAGCATCCTTATCAGCTGGGACAAAAACGAATTCCTTGCCAAATTCTTAAATTTTCTTTTGGATGCGAGGAACGATTGGTTTATTTTTGTTGTCATGACGGAAACGTTGTTCAAACTGTTTAATTTGGATATCGACAATTTTCATGATAGCATTAAAGAAATAGTCCAAAGATTTTTTTGTCAACGGAATCACGTTTATAATAACACAATTTATAAGTCTTGAGGAAGCACAACTGTCTTTTGAAGGAAAATGACAGTCTCCGACTTTGATTGTCCATAACTTTGTTACCAGTAAAGATACAATAACAAATGGGGTATCAAAAGAAAGGAAAATGTTTAAATTGTCTGCTCATAATAATGTCCATAGTATTCCTTTTAAGTACCAATGTCAAAATTTCCATATTGGGCAAAATATTTGGTTTTAAGGGTTATATTTTTAAAATGTAAATAACTTTAACAACTTAATATAAGTTATCATGCATTGAACCAACTAATATGATTATTTAGATAGTGTCGAAAATGGTTGAACGGCGCGACCTGAAGGTCGCTTGCCGTTCAAGGATTTTCGACACTATCTAAATAATCATATTAGTTGGTTCAATGCATGATAACATTTTTGTGCGGTTATGCAAACCTGTTTGTGTTTAACTAAGAAAACGATAATTACAAAATGACCTACATTTAACTACACGGAAATACACATAAACCCTATGTCGACTGACCGCGTACTCTGGACAATACACAGCCGAATGATGTATTGATTTTTCATGTTGTATAAAGTTTACTTGGCGTTTTCGTAATACATGGAGCGAAAACCTTTGAAAATGAATGCAAATAAAATATTTCATATAATTTACATGTTATTCCAAGTATAGATGTATTTCACGATTGTCTTGTGTAGGGCGGACATGGTTATTTAGCAGGTGGTTAATCAGCCAATAGAATCCAAGTTTACATCCGCATAACCGCACAACAGGTATTTGAATTCTGTTTACTTTATCTGAAAGAACCTTCAATTACTGCAAAACCATTTCTCAGATTTTTTAAACAAGGCCTATTAAAAAATTCAATTAATTTTTAAATTTCAAAAATATAAATTTCTCGGAGTAAAACTATAAATTTGATTTATTTTCAAACCAGAACCTATATCTAGAATCTGAGACACGGTTTTGTTGCATTTTGATGATTCTTTCAGATAAAGTGAACAAAATTCAGCTACATGTACAAGCCGTAAACGTTATTTTGGTTTTAGAAATATAACACAAAAATCTCAATTTTTGCCACATTTGGAAATTTAAACACTGATACTTAAACGGAATAATATTAAGATGAGCATATAACGTCAGTTCACTCCTTTTCCTTTTATTTGATACCTCATTTGTTATTGTATCTTTACTAATAACAAAGTTAATAGGTATTCTAAGTCAGGTACCGACAGTTTCCTTCCAAAGACTGTTGTGCTACCTTACGTGGGTCGTGGGTGATTTTAGAAGGTGGCCTATATTTTGGACCTTTCTTTAAGAAATTAATAAGCTCTTTGTCCTGCAAGATATTGAGATCTCCTGTGATAAAATGGGAGCTAGGAGTATAGACGTATTTTGAATTGTTGCAATTTCATGATTCAGGCACAGAATTGTTGATGTTTATATCTTTACAAACTTTACTGTAATTGAAAACATCTTTTCTCAAATATGTCGATTAGAAATGTTTCTGTTCTTCGGCTAAAGTTATTTTAAGACACAGACATGGTAACTATTTATTTTTTGTATCTTTTATACACACCTTTTATTACGAATTTTGTTTTAAAGCATCGCTTGAAATTGTATGTCCCCATCAATCTTAATCCCGTCTATGTTATCCTGTTTTACTGATTGTTTTTAATATCGAAACAACATATACAAAAATATAAGAGCCAATTGACGAGAGTCGTATTATTTTTGCGATTCCATGGTATAAAAAGGAACTTAAAAAGTTTGCTCCTGATGTTTTGGGATTTTTGTCAGATTTTCGGAGTCCTCGGGTTTTATCCATTTAAAAGTATTATAATTTTTTGTACATTGACCCTTTTTTTTCCATTATTTCATTTTATACGTCTTTGTGAGCATTCTGTAAAAATTTCATTTGATTCTATTTATTCTGTCACATTCATTCATGATCAAACGTTGTAAATGTTAATCCTGTGAAAAAATCAGAGGAGTTCGGTTTCCCGCCAAATTTCCAATTACTTAAAACTCAAAAACTAGATCATCAACCTATCATTTTTTTTTTCATTTAAATTGTTTCTTTTTTAATTTTCTAACATAACATCATTTTTATTTGAAATATTATTTATTTTCAAATGGAGTAGCGAACCCCCTTAAGCAATTAAAACAAACAAAAATGCACAGGTCTTTTGTTTGTAATGCACAGTCGTCATGAACTGTTACATACTTCTTATTGTAATAAAGATAATTCCTAATTTATGGACTGCACACCATAATAATAAAGAATGGGGGAAACCATGGAAATTTGTACCGGAGAGATTTCTGGATGTTTCCTCCAACTACGCATGTCTGGAAAGGGTATATTTAACAGATAGTTACATGACATACCGACTACCATACTATTCTATTCCTTGAAGAACAAATAAAAGTGACAACAAAAGTCCGAATCGATCAAAGGAAGACACCAGTAAGCAAAATCCGTATAACATTCGACTGAATCAGGGGAACACAATCCGACACAGAACATTTTTGGCAAGCCGTCATATTCCCGACTTGGAACGGGCATTTTATAAATAAAATGGTGGGTTAAACCAGGTTAATTGATGCATCAACCTCCCGCTTATATGACGCACTACACTATGGAACAAAGATATGCTACTACTAAAAATATTGACAAATTCTGGATAAGTTAAAGTACAAGATTGCCTAACGTGTCGATTTTCTAGATTTATGAATTCGAATCTTACATTCAGAGAAAAATCTTGGTAGCATTAGATCAGTAAAAGTGACACCTGCGTTGACATAGCTTTCGGCCCTTCTTTGCAGATCATAATTAGCCTTGTAAAATATCATATTAAGGAGGAGTTTATCAATGTGTAAACAAGGTCAAGTCATATATGTAAGGATCGTGTCAAGTCCTATATGTAAGGATCGTTTCAAGTCCTACATGAGAGGAAGAATCATGCCAAGTTCATATGTTTACATCAGGTCAAGTAAAAAAAAAAAATCAGTACCAGGCCAAGTCCTATATGCAAAGATCATGTCGAGTTAGTTCTATATGTAAAGATCAGATCAGGTGCTAAATATGACAATGAAGTCAAGTCATATTTATGAGACTTAGTTTAAGTCCAATATGTAAGGATTAAGTCAAATAATATGCGTAAGGATCGGATAAATAGGAAAAAGAAGGGAAACGGGGAATGTGTCAAAGAGACAACGACTCAAATGGGAGTAATAACAACTCAAAGCCACCATAAGATCTTTAATGATCGTTGAGGAAACCCCACACCCAACGGCCGGTCGGAGTTGGCCCCAAATAAAGAGTAATTCTTTTATCTAAAGATTACGTCAATTCCTTTATGTAATATGTACGGATCGTATCATTTCGTGTAGAAAGATGAGGTTTTATCCTATATGTAAGGATCAGGTCAACTGCTATATGTAAGGATCGGTTTAAGTTCTTTATGTAATAGGTTGAGATCCGATCTAATCTTATATGCAATACGTAAGGATTGGATCAATAGACCATATCCGAGTTCTGGTATTTAGATTTACCAGTTGTTGTTTGTCCGCCCTACGTCACAGACGTGTCAGCCCCATGTGACCAGTTTAATGACGTTGTAGGCTTTGTGACGTGATGTTTTCTACACTGTGACGTGTTGAATAGTGGTCCGGTAAATCCTGATACCACAGCTCGGATATGGTCTATTTTAAGTTAGGATCAGGTCAGACCCTAAATGTAAGAAGAGGATAGGATTCTACATGTAAAGATCAGGCTATTAAATCCTGCATCAGGTCTAGTCCTTCAATAACGAACAGGAAATAATATTAGAGCCAAAGAAAGATAGTAACCGAGTTAGACATTGATCTGCACTGAAGGGGAATAAATTGTCGAAGTGGCCGTTATATGCAGAAACAGAATTCACAGTTTCCTTGGTATGTTGTTATTATTTACAAAACACATAGAAATTTGAAAAACATATCCATGTAGTAATATGAATAGGAATATTCACATGTCTTTTTTTTAGGGTTCAAGCGTTTGGCTGTGGAAAGAGATCATGTGTTGGTTAAATTTTTGCAAATTCGAGAATGCTTTTGTTTATGGTTACCTTAAGGTGTCTCAGTGGTATTATTCCGCCATTTTTGTCTAATACTTGTTCATTTAGGTTTCATTCATTAAGAAATTTAACAAAATAGTTATTTAAAATGTAAAGAAAGTGCCAAAGTACTTAAAATCCTTATTTCTTATCTCTTTTACAACATTATCATTTCAAGAACATGAATTAAAACACAAGAGCTTTAAATCTGTTGCGGGATTTACAGAACACAGAAATTATGCAAGGGAGATAATTTGATAAAAGAATTTAACATAGATATCACTAGAGAAATTAACATTTCGCAATTTCTCTCTCTTATTTCAACGGTGACCCCTAATTTTTATTTTGTATATGTAAACTATATAATGATTTCAAAACACATGCAAAGTATGAACGAAATCTATAACAGAGTTTTCACGCTATCCTCTCATATAATCATTTTTCCTATTATTTCTTTGTAAAATCCTGAAATTTTCAATTTCAGTTTTTGCGCTTAAATGCACGGTGACCCCCAAATTTTATGTTATATTTTAAACAATAGTACAATTATGTTTCTACACAGAAAATTTAACAAAATTCTATAATAGGAAACTAATACCCTGCAGACACCTTAAGGATGGTCACTCCTCAAATTTTTTATATCAAGGATTTAAAATTATTATTTTTATTTATTAGAATATTGATCATACATCATTTTAAGCTAAAAATATCGATAGGTCAGTGTGGCTGTTTTTGAGATTTAAACGCCTGAAATTTTGGCGGGAAACCGAACTTCTCTAGACTTTTCATTCACTTTGCATTAAGGTAATCAACCTTTGAATTGCGATAAAGGCATATCAAGAATTTCATCAAATTTTGTCAGAAGTCTATTAAGGATGTATACTATCATATTTTGATTAAAAAAGTGGGGGTCAGTGTGCAAAATTTTCTAATGCATTTTAAGGGATAAAATTAGAGAATTCCGAATGTCCGAGACAGTTTCAAAAACCTCAGTAGTGACCATCCTTAATGCAGACTGTAACCATAAAGTGTTCTGATGATCTCTCAGAATTTGATTTGAATATGCTGAAGCCTTGTATAGCATTGAAACCGCCAGAATATAAAGTAATTTTCTTTCTATGGAAATAAAATTCAAACTTGAAAGAAGAATACAATTAAAATAAAAATTTATAACTGTATCAGGATGCTGATACAAAAGTCTCCCAAACGAAGTCCCAAATCAGATATCCTGCCACAAATCACTTCCACACATTGCAGGCAACCTGTCTGTTGAGTTTCATTCAATTCTGGGCACTTTCAATTTTCCGCCTTTTTGCTATTTCCGTGGCAACGGGTGCCATTTTGAAGTCTTGGACATCGGAAACCTATTCCCAATGTCCTAAGCAACCTTCCTGTGAATTTTCATCCAATTCCGAGCACTTTGATTTTCCCGCCTTTTTTGCCGTTTCCATGGCAACCGGTGCCATTTTGAAGTCTTGGACACCGGAAACCTAATACCCATGTCCTAAGCAACCTTCCTGTAAATTTTCATTCAATTCCAAGCACTTTGATTTTCCCGCCTTTTTTGCCATTTTCATGGGAACCGGTGCCGTTTTGAAAATTCCAAGACCTGTTTGCATCTTTCGGGATAAGGATCCATCTTCATGTGAAGTTTGGTCAAGATCCGACCATTAGTTTCCGAGAAAATGGTCGGACAAATTTCAAGGCGGAAAGAGAAGAAGAACAAGAAAAATAATAAGAATTGAGTAAAAACAATAAGTCTCCCCAAACTTCGTTTGGGAGACTTAATAAACAGATATTATTTAAAGACATACATCAAGAAGAAAAACAAAATAATATGTTAGATCACATGGCCAATAGCTATATGTTTATTTCAATGTATTTCATATGATTTTTAATGGGATTTTCTTAGTTCTTATTTGGCAACAATGGAAACCATGACGATTTGTCATATCTAAATATCGAAAAACATACCAACCAGTATTAGCACTGAAAAAGACAATGTCATAATTTTTTTTTGTACGCAAAGACGTGAGCAATGCCTATATTATTGCTTGTGTTGTATTGTACACCATAGGTCCAACTCGATCACTAAATATAAGAAACGAAATAATTCATATTCGTCTGTGTTTTGTAGTCAATTTGATTATGGCTTTCCACATTATTTGATTCTAATGCTGATGAGAGGTTACTCCTTGAAACACCTGTACAACATAACGAAATTTACATATAGATTACACCACAAGATCCCGTTCATTACCATATTTTATCCACCAGAGATAGTTAAATTTTAAAATTTTAATTGCGAGGCCTGCCGAGCATTTTAAAATTTTCAAATTTAACTATCGAGAGTGGATAAAATATGGTAATAATCGGGATAAAGTAATCGGGATAAAGTGGTGTAATCTTTTTCTCTAATGATAAATGATAAACGCCGAGAATTGTATTCCGAAAAGATTTGGCGGGAAATAGCACGGGGCTTTATTCAACATACGTATCTAACGGGTCAAAACCGGTTTAAACTTGACATATCATTAGAGAATGTTTTTATGCATGCAACTTACGTATTTATTGTATTTTAGATATGGGTGCCCATTATTCGTTTCATTTAAACCTCGCATACTGCTCTACGCTCGGGGTTAAATATTTATGAAATAATGGACATAAATATATAAATCTCCAACAAACTACCAGCTACCATAAATTATTTCTGAATAAACATATGAGAGTACATATTTCAGCAGATCCAGAGTTTGACAAAAAATCAACACTAGTTTAAAACCGCAATTTTGATTGTCATGCGAGAAGTTGTGTCTTTCGTCTTCCGTTTTCTGATGTTCTTCCTTTTGCCTGGTCTCTGGACCGAGATTAATGTAATCTTCTGCTTTGTTCCTTGGGTTCCCTATTGCCGTATTTTTTATTTACAAAAGATAAAACAAAAACAAAAAAATTGATATATGATAATATATCCATATAGAAATTTCTTTCAAGAACAAGTGTATCCATGCAGTCAGATACACGGTTGATCAGAATTATTTTACCCTTAAGATTAGGAACTTTTCAGAAACTGACTCAAAATCCGTAACTCCACGATGGACGCGTTGGTTTGCCGACGTTGTGAAAATGTTGTTTAAAGTAGGAAATATCGTGAATACCTGAAATTATTACATTTTAGGAAAGGTAGTTGATAATTTTTCGATCAGGTTTTCTATTAAAGGAGACGCAAGGTATGAAATTTAAATCATTGGATAAGAGATAAAGTGGTTTTATGTTCATCCATAAGACGATATTTTGCATTTAGTCAACGAGAAAAAAAATCTCACAAAATTTAAATCTGCTTGTGCGAGAAATCGCATATAATCATTGGATGGGCATTTCTCAAATACATTTAGGAGCTGATTATGAAAAAATCGAAAAATATGCCAAAAAAGATACATTTTAGAAAATATGTTGTCCAGATGAACAAGTGGAGACAATTGCCATTGTTTATTAATGAACGGGTGTGATTGGCTTGAAAATGTAACTTTGGGATAGACACATAGTTGGAAATCTAAATGCATTATTTATTTGTTAGACAAAGTATTGCGTGAAATTTGATCATGTGTTTATTTCATAACAAAATACCAAAGTTACTGTTTTCTGTTCATGCAACATTAATCAATGCCATTGTGGCATGTTTGTATTGGTTGGAAAAGTTGGGGGGTTATGCGTGTTGTTGTTGACAACACTATTTATTCCTATCACAGGATGTTTATGGAAAAAGAATGTCATTCTATGTTGTATCGTTTAATGGTGAATGAAAGGATATGGAGTATATTGACATGAGACAAAGTCTCTACAAATACAAGCAAAGGAACAACGCCTTTATTGTTGTTCTTCATCTTGAAGTCACCATGAGGTCTTCAACAATGAGCTTTGCCCACACCTCATAGTAAGTTCAAGACGGCCCCTAGCACCGGTTTGAAGGGAATTCTTTGCTAATTGTCGAGCACCGCTGCATCCATGGTCATTGGTCATGGGTGCGGGATTGTCAACAAACATTAATTAAACTGACAAAGCGCTCTTACAATCACTGTCATCCTTTGCCCGACAAAAGCACTAGTGTCTTAAACTAGTGGACGAATACAACATAAAATGTATAGACAACCACAGGGCACTCATCAAGTCGAATGTAAGAAAACTTGGCATTAAAAAATAGTGAGATTTGGGCCTTTTGAAAAGGTGGTAAGAATTACATTTCGAATTTACAGAAATAAATGCCAAATTTGAAAGTATGAATAGTATATCCATATGAGAAATTCTTTCACGAACAAGTACACCATAACTGAAATATATAGAGAACATTCATCTCTCGCAAGGGGAACCTTTTTACGGACTCGACACTGCAGGAAAGACAAACTCCAGTCGTAAGTGGTGAATGAAAGGATATGGAGTAAATGCACATGAGACAAAGTCTCTACAAATACAAGCAAATGAACGACGCTTTTATTGTTGTTCTTCATCTTGAAGTCACCATGAGGCCTTCAACAATGAGCTTTGCTCATACCTCCATAGTAAGTGTTATATGTGGAAGGTCTACTACAACTAGTGTGAAAAGGGTATGGAAAGTTTAAAAGATCAACTTCCTTCACAACGTACACACTGTAACTCCATAGACGCCCGCCGAGATTAAATTGTATATATTGTCATAAGTCTTTTGATGTCACGTGTCTTTTCACGTGTATTGACATTGACCAAACATTGTCTATCACGCGTACATCTTGAAGCGGAATAAAAAATTTAATAAATAATCGGCAATTATTGACCATATCAGTTGTTTTATTTTAAAATTTCACTTAGTAAGTTTAATTTGTCTCTATTATGGAAAGAAATTATGTTTCCATGTATCATTGCATGTTTATATTCTTTGGTGGGGTTGACATATCTTTTACTTATTGCATTTCAAATTACTACAATGGTGGATCAAGCCTACAAAAAAGGTTTTAGTAGAGTTCGAGTTAGTTTTCCAGAAAAAGGGGAGTAAAATAAGAAAAAGAAGGGAAACGGGGAATGTGTCAAAGAGACAACGACCCTAAGGGGAGCAATAACAACTCAAAGCCACCATAAGATCTTCAATGAACGGTGAGGAAACCCCACATCCAACGGTAGGTCGGAGTTGGTCTGTCCATTTTTGTCATTATTGTCAATATTTGCCTGTAGATTTTGCACGAAATTGACAATTTTCAGAAACATCCCTCGTTCCATCCGCAGATCCAGTCTTCGAAAAAGTCGAGGATTTGCCATATTTATATCAAACTAATCTTGAATTTTCAACTTCTAATCTTGAATTTTCAACCTTCTATCTTGAATTTTCAACCAATTATGTTAAATTTTAAAAGTATGTAACTGAAATTTTCCACTTTAATCTTGAATTTTTAAGTTTTTATCTTCAAATTTAAACTTTTTATCTTGAATTTTCAACGTATTGTGCTGAATGTTCATGTAAATATCTTGAATTTTTGAGTTATTGTCTTGAATTTTCA
>MJUU01037134.1:65682-89614 GCA_002080025.1 Modiolus philippinarum | reverse complement strand
CCTATGGAAAAAAAGTGGTCTAGGGTGACGTGCTCTACTACTTCCGTCGTATCCATTTTACCTGCACTTAGCAAGAATTCCCCCCAGCGTTAGGCAAATTATATCTTTTTTATCCATATGGAGAAATCTTGTGCATTTTAGCTCATTTGCATATTTTATTGCAGAGTCAAATACGGGTGCCGGAATTCCATCGTATTTGATAGGCAAAATTGTGAAAAATAGCTATTCTTGCTAAAAACTTAGTTGCAGATCAAATACAAGGTTAAACTCTGATAGGACATTTGATATGCAGTCAAATGAATCGTGTCAGATTGACTAAGAAGATAATTTCAAAGTTCCAAAGCCATATGAAAATCCGAAGCGCGAGCCCTTTAACATCCCATTTTAAATATTTTGACAAAATGGCTGAAAACGTCAACTTCCCTAGCTTCATTGCAAAGTCATTACAAAATCAAGATACATGGTAGGACAACAAAACTTTGAGTGCCAAAGAAAATGCTGCTACAAACCTTAATTATGTTCTTTGTAAACTCGAAGTTCCCACGGAAGCTAAATATGCCCCAATTTGAAGATGTATCAGTTTATAAAATCAGCGTTTGAAAAAATTCTCGGTTTACGTTTTGTTGTGACATTGGAAACGTCATAAGGAAGTGTCAAAGTGCTTTTAAAAAGGAATACAGTAACGGGTAAGACCAAATATCCGTGTTTTTAACAGTAAAAGCTGTTTGACGAAGTCGGCGTTGATGAGAATGCTGATAAGTCACGTGATTCTTTTGCTAATTTAAATACAATGAATATGCATCTAAAATGATCATCATTTCTCCATATGCTGTTTAACAATAAATAGCCCTGAATAAATTGAGAATCTATAATATTTTCTCTTTTCAAAACTGAGGAAACTAGGTTACCAATAATTTCTGGCAGAGCCATAATGAATTATAAATTATGACGTCATAAAATTGCCAAGGAAAAAGAAAAAATCAAAATTAGTTCACATTTTTTTTCTATGTGAAATTTTACCTACGAGAAATGGACGTTTATTCTATAAATATTTACATAAATAATGAAACCACAAATAATGAAATTTTGTTTTAAAATTTTTACTTGTCTTCTTCAGAAATATCTCACGAAACTGAAGAAAAAAACCGGAAGCAATTAGCTTAATTAATTTTAAAGTTATGACATTTTAAAAATTACTGTAAAAATCCATTTTTACGAAATATTTTTGGAGAATGGGCAATTTTGAATCGCAATTATCTCGAAAACGAAATCATGATAGTATACTTTTCTTTGCAGATCTGGAAAGAGCATGTTCAAATTGACTTTAGTTCAAAATTTCGAGAAAAAATGAGTTCAGATTCTCTACTGTATCGTATCCCCTTAACATGACTCGATCAAAACATAATAACTTTGGGTGACCAAAATTAATGCAATTATAAAATAACTGAAAATATTTTTTTTTTCATAAAAGAACAAAAGAAAAATGTAGGTCATAACATGGACATTTTCCGCGTAACTTTGGAAAGTTCAGTATTGAATAGATAAACACCTTCTCTGAACTTTAAAAGCTGGTATATTGGCAGACATCATACTGATCGCCAGAATATGATGCTGGCTCACGGATGATATTTTAGCTTTCAAAATTTAGATATAACACATTTATTTATTGCGCATCTAGTCACTTAAATTATTAATAAATTGTTTCTTACATACTCATCATATCCTTTTAAACTTCAATATGAAAAACAAAGGAAATGAGGTAAATGTCAAGGAGACAACATCCCATATCAAGGTTAATGGTGAATAAAAGGATATGGAGTAAATGCACATGAGACAAAGTCTCTACAAATACATGGTAAAAAACAAGCAAAAACAACAAAAAATAAAGCATCTAGGGGTCACCGTACGGTCTTCAACACAGTGAGGAACCTCACACAATATAACAAGCCCGAAATGGCCCCAAAAAGGTAAAAAAGTTAATAAATCAATGGAGAAACAAACCACCTCGATTAACCCGAATATCATGAAATTAAATTTTCATAAGAAGACAAGAACAAGCTAATGACCAACATATTCCTGACTTGGGACAGGGGCAAGAATTGCGGTGGGGTTAAACTCGTTTTCTTGCATACCCCCCCCCCCTCTTGTGCAGTGAAAGGCTAAAAATAAATACACAAAAAGACTCGCAGTAAAACTCAAACTAGAAAAAAGTCCAACTTATCAAGACGAGTACCATTGTAATGAAGTACATTAAACATGAAGACAATACACACGGGTACATATCCAGAGGTAGTCATAAAACTAACGAATTTGCTTGAAATATTTCCATAATATCGTTACAGTCCAACAGTACTATAACAATATGCACAGTAATAAATCAAGAATTGATTATATAGACTGATGAACTAATTTTTTTTTTATAAATTATATCAACTTTTTGTCGGGATAGAATTTCACTTGACTTTTTATCGCATTATCATTCGTATATTATTTGGCCTTAAAAATACAGCAAAAAAGAACAAGAATTTTTTTAATTTCTGCAGTACTCTTCAAATCTGTCTAGATAAGATTAATTAGATTTGAAAGTTCACAAAATATCCTTAAAACAATGTATAAAACCCGAGAATATTGAACAATTTTGAATAAACTTGAAACCTGACAAACTGTTTTTTGTGGTCCATTCCATCTCGAATGGTTCACCAAGCCCTACTAAGAATACTTCAGATTCATTTGTGGTTTTAACTGAATTTTTCCAAAGAAAACATCTGTCAGGCACTTGTACAAATTCATGAAGCTAAAATTAAAAGATACATGCATTTTTAAAATTGTAATCCAATGAGTATATTTCAAGGAACAATCGAAAAATGTTCATCTGAGCAATGGGAAGAGCATGATGGGAAGTGTTACTGGTTTGATTCCACTGTTACGGCGTCATGGGATGACGGAGCTGATCTGTGTTCACAAATGGATACTGTCATGATTTCTCCGAAGACAGAAAAAGAAAAGAATTTTCTGCAAGATTTTTTTTCCAGGTAAATTTCAACTTGGCGTACCATTTTCGATAATGGTGAAAGCTTTGAAGTATTTGGCAACCATTTTGAAAATGGTATTATTATGTTGAACGAAAAATTTGGAAAGATCCATTTTTGTGCCAAGGCTCAAGGAATATACGAATTTCATATTTACGGGATGACTGCTAATTTAGCATGTTTTTCAAAGGAACGCCACTCGCTAACACCCGTCATTCTGGTTTACGGTCTCATTAGGGAAAGGACGGTCAGTAAATATTTTCTCTGGCAACGGTTACGATTTTCTCAGTGGTAAGTACCCGAATAGCTTGAAATAATTTATTTAAAGACAATCGAGATATTACCCCTAGTCCAGTGATAGATACCCATGTATTCAAAATCTACTGCTGTCCCTTATTACAATGGAACCGTAAACCTGACTGTCGGGTCAGTAGGTTACTTCCCTTTGGGGAAAACGTTATAAAAACGGAGCCAAAGTCGTGATAAGAAATAAACATGAAAGTGGTCTATTCTTTGCAAGGTATTTCCCATACTGAAGCAGGCAAAAACAATTGGAAGAAACAAAGAAAGAAAAAAATGAAAAAAATACATATATGTCTTCCGTACTTCGTTTGGAGTGACAAAATAAAGGCCAACTTCAGAACAAAAATAACCATTCCACAAATAAGATAAACACAATATGAATATAAAAGAATAGAAACAAATAAATGGAAGAACGGGCAGTTCCTTGTCACAAAGTAAATAATAGATTGGAAAACATAGGTTTTGGTTGAACTATGAAAAGAATAAGATGACGTGTGTGTAATGGCACATTTTCTTTTTTGCCCTTTTTTATAAAAAAATTTCAATTTTTGTAAATATTTACAGTCGGGGACATACTACAACATTATTTGCATTTAGAAAAGTAAGGTGAACAAAAAATAAAATAAAAACAATTCTGGGATGGTATGTTTTATATGTTTCTGATGGGGTCATTAAAAAGACATTATTGCTCCCCTTAGGGTCGTTGTCTCTTTGACACATTCCCCGTTTCCCTTCTTTTTCTTATTGGATAGTAATTGTCGAGTGTCAGGCGAGGGATACATACTGCACCTCGTAGTCTCTAATTTTTTTTCGACACTTAGTGAAAATGTCGTTACACAATATATATTATGTTTGACCAATCCATATTACTGATTTTTGTTGTAAATCCACGAACGCCCGTTTAAAGATTTATAGAGATTATAAGATTTCTGTTTTTAGAATAATTAGAATGATGGTGATATAGTTCACTCAGTGGAATAAACATTATTTTTTCATTTTACCTTGAAGCTGAATATATCATAGGCTATTCAAATTTTGATCACTTTGATGATGTCCGCCATACTTTTAAATTGTGCCATTTCTGCAATGTATTTGTATAAGAGACAATATTCTTTCTCAGGCATTCTATAGGTAAAAATGACGGAAGTAGATACTTCATAGTTACATAATTATCACGACAGTTGACGTTGATGTTATCAACAAAGCGATGGTTACTACACAGAACAGTGCATGGTTAACCTAGTCGAAAACATTTGCAGATACTATATCAACATACTATCAACCACATTCAAGCAATTCATGGCACGGTGCTGCTTCTAGCTCCTGATGTCCAATTTTGAACCTATACTTTTTCAGCTTTTTGCTAGCCCAAAATTTAGATGAATGAAGATATCTGTGTTTTGCAAAGCAATTTCACTGTCCCATGAAGAATATGCTTTGTTTACAGACCATATGAAATGTTCAATAAGAGCTACGTATACACTTGACGAGCAAGATATTTTTTACTTTGTTGGTAATCTTGTATCTATAGTATATGATATTAACTACAAATTTTTCAATGATATCCATATAATTTTCTGTGAAGTTGTCAAGAGGTGTGCTGAGGTCAATCAATACCTTTTACAGTTACAATGTTAGTTGCGTTTGTTTCAATAGAAGATTTTTACTGCTTAAAACCAGAGAAAGTCGTTATTATGTAAATTAATCGAAGAAAGAAGAAACGTGTTTATTGTTGCCTAGTTTATTCAGCAACTCTTTCTTCTCCTTTGCCGTATTTTCTGTGAATAAACCAAACATAACAACCAACATATGTTCACCATGATGTTCATTTCATCCAAATATATTTTACAAAGAAACGAAAAAAAGCCAAAATCAGTTAAGGACAGAGCTTTGCATGAGGGAGGTACTCCTTAGTTTTCAATAAAATTTACAAAATTTTAGATATTGGAAGGTTTCGAAAATAATCGGCTTTCGGGTCAGCACCGAAATACTGACTACTGGGCTGGTGAATACCCTCGGGGACTATAACAGTCCACCAGCAGTGGCATCGACCCAGTTGTAACAAATAACTTAATACCGAAGTCACTGTGAATTTACTCTCTGCTTATGCGCATTTCGACAACTTATGTCTCATTAGTGCAGATAAAATCTAAACGTTTGGAAGACCATAAACTCAAAGATGTTTAAAAACTGACAGAGAACAAATAACCAATATGATCTAAATGTAAAGCCAAAAATAAAGCCAACTCATGTCTCATCAGTGCAGATAAAATCTAAACGTTTGGAAGACCATAAACTCAAAGATGTTTAAAAACTGACACAGAACAAATAACCAAAGTGATCCAAATTTAAAGCCAAAATCAGCTAAGGACAGAGCTTTGCATGAGGGAGATACTCCTTAGTTTTCTAATAAAATTTACAAAATTTTAGATATTGGAAGGTTTCAAAAATAATCGGCTTTCGGGTCAGCACCGAAATACTGACTACTTGGCTGGTGAATACCCTCGGGGACTAACAGTCCACCAGCAGTGGCATCGACCCAGTTGTAACAAATAACTTAATACCGAAGTCACTGTGAATTTACTTTCTGCATATGCGCATTTCGAAGACTTATGTCTCATCAGTGCAGATAAAATCTAAACGTTTGGAAGACCATAAACTCAAAGATGTTTAAAAACTGACAGAGAACAAATAACCAAAGTGATCCAAATTTAAAGCCAAAATCAGCTAAGGACAAATCATCATTACACAAGTCACGTGTATAATGCAGTTTCTGGTAAGAAAAAAGAAAAGCATGCATGTTATTTGCTTTATTACTGTTGATGTTATATGCATGTTACTGTTGATTAGCATTTGTGTTCATTTATGTGTCATAACAAAGTGCCTTTATAGAAATAAACTGCATTCCTTATGGATTGGCCTCAATGACAAGGAAACAGAAGGACAATTTGTATGGCAAGATGGTTCACCACTTCAGATATCAGAGGAAGGATGGAATCTACGTAATTATATTTTACAAAATAATACAGAAAAATAAACAGTTTTTATGTGCAGTTTGTCAAAGAGTAATAATTACGAAAAGAAAGGAAATGAGATAAATATCAAGGATACAACATCCCATCTCCAGGTTTAAACGACCCAAAACAAAGCACCTATAGGTCACAGTACGGTCTTTAACACAGTGAGGAACCTCACACCATATAGCAAGCCACGTGTTTTTATGAGTAAAAATGTCAGAACGCAAATTGAATCAGAGTAGCGCGTGATCACCTATGCTTTAAGTTCATGTAAATATTCGGTACATATTTGTAGGTGTAAGAAACCTCGAACATAAAAACTATTTGGCAACACGTAACCAAATAAAGCATAAACAGACTATGTGAAATAAAATATTACAAAAATCAACAAAAATGTAGTTAAGATAAAGTTTACCCTCCAGCATTATTCATTATGGTATAGTTTTTGTCGCTTGTAGGAATTTATCAGCGATTACTCAATAGAGTAGAAGAATAAAACACTCATTACGATTTCAGTGCATAGAGTAACCTGTACTTACTTTATATGAAGCTTCTAGTGTTTTTTTTATACAATTCCAAAAATCGAAACAAGGTAATGATCTCAGTTGTCTCTTGTTCATAGTATAAGTAGAAATCATAAGTACAAAAAATTACCAGTTAGTTATCTAAATAACTTGAAACAACACAGTACGTGTAATGAAGAAAAAGCAAATAAATACCATTGCGAAAAAAGAAACCTGGTGAAATGGAGACTAATTAAGACTACTGTTACTTTTGATTTTTTTTGTTTTTTTGTTTGTTTTTTTTTTCTTTTTGTGCAAAATTTGCAAGGTACCTAACTACAAACTTCTCAGAAAAAATAGAAATATTCCAAAGTTTCCAGGAGGTTAGTTCCAGAAGCACTTGGACCTCTGACCCCGAAATTAAGCTTGTCCTCAGTTTTGAGTTACACAATTTACTAACCAAGTCTGAAAATTGTTTGCAATTTTGTTCACAACTAATGACCTGGAAATGAAGAATTTGCAAAATTTCAAAGAGTCAAGGGGTATAAATGCTGAACTGATGGACCTCTGAGTCACAAATTGAACTTGGCAAGAGTTCTGTTCTGAACAACTTTTATCTACCATTTCATGTGGGGTTAGGTATAAAAATATGATAAAGGTGCTTCTGCTCAGACATGTTTAATTGGATAAACCTTGCAGTTAGTTAATTTGTAACACTCTTAATGATGTGTCAAACGTTCTAGCATTTTGAAATTTGACGTCAAGACAAAACAAACAAACAAAACAAAAAACGAAGATGAAGATGTATTTCAAGTCATCCTGTATTCAAATTATTTATAATACAATCAATATTTTGGAAAGTCAAATGTATTTTCAGGCATTTTGTAAATTGCCTAGGAAATTTAGTCATTTCATAAAATGCCTAAAACGGCTAGGCATTATACAAATTGACTAAATATTCTAGTCATTCTATTAAATGCCTGAATTATGAAATTGCCTGTACCATATATATAAGGGCGATTGATTCATGCAACCCTGTTGTATTGCAATTGAGTATATCCTTATTGTTTTGCCTAAAGATTTCTACTTAATTGGCGCTTACTTCAACATCTTAGCTCTTAAACCGATGATGATATGAATAATGCGATATCGGAAAAGTTAATGAAAATCAATTTTCAAATTGATTCCGGTGTGTTTTAATGGTAATTTCAAGAATTATAGAACAATATGAACGTCCATAGATATATATACAATGAACGGATATGGAGTTAATGGACATGAATCTCTACGACAAAATGGTTTAACAAAGGAAAAGTTGTTTGTATGTACGTTTATATATATATATGAAATCAGACTTATACGAAGGAAAAATAATTCAACGATCAACTTAAACAGAATATAGGTTTATCATAAAGTGAACATAGTAAAATATGCGTATATTTTGTAAATATGATTTCAATTATTAGATCAGCCGGATAACTCTACACCTCAGGAAGACTGCGCGGAATTACACACTAATGGGTGGAATAATGTAGACTGTAGACAACTTCGACAAGTCATTTGTGAAGCCAAGGCCACAGGCGAATATGGTAGTAAGTAAGACAAACCCTTCAGAGACATAATATTACTGAAACAAATGTGATTGAAAGGCAATTCATATCGACCCAAGGATTTACATTCATCGAGTGACCAAAAACCTTATTTAGTAAAGCAATATAAGAAATTTTGAAGGAGTTTATCGATGTCTAAAAGCGGCCGAATCACTCACAAACTAAATAAAGTCCGAAGGACTTTATGTAAAGTTTGTGAGTGAAAAGATGCGTTGACACACTCATAAAGTCCTCCCAAATTACTTTTATGTCTTATAATTCCAATCCTTTAAACTCAAAGCAATGTCACTGAATTTGACATCACCATATACTGCACTATTAAACCTCGGAGAGTATTGATGGATAAGAAAAGTTTATCGAGAAAATAACTTCTTTGTTGTTCATGACGTTGACCAATGAAATTTGACGTTACACTAGCAATTGGAATTACTAACTATTGTGCGGAGAGTTTATCAGATATGAGATGAATATTCTCGATAACCATAATTTGGTATAATTTTTGATAGATTTTTTTAGAATGAACTGGATACAACTTTACTAAATTATTGCTAATACGCCAAGACGTTTACATAACAACGACGTTGGCGACGCTATTGTCACAACACTTCCAAAAATAGCAAGAAATCGTTTATATTCCGCCGTGACGAAACGACATTTATTGTACTAAAAAACTAGTATATCCCAACCATCTGTATAATAAACGCTTATCTAACTGATTTGTTTTTAATTAGTAAAGCGAACATAGAATTACTAATCTTCACAGTAAATGTAACGTCAATGAAAACAAACCAAGGCTGATTTCATTTAATTGCAGTAGAAAAAAAACAGTAAAAAAAATGTTTAGTAAAACAATTAATGGTTTTATGTACCTACATTTTATTCTTTTAATGATTCATATAGATACTTTCTTTTTGTAGCAGGGGAACCATGTGATTGTCCGTGCTCAGACAAACAGACATTCGTGATCGACTCAAATATGACGCACAAAGACTTATTAAAAATTCTTGAACCGAAATTGCAGGAACTGGATAAGATATTGAGAGTGAATAAATCCAAATTATCCAGTACACAAAACAAATTAACAAGCAAACCCGATAACAGACTCTCAGCCAAAGGAATTGGATTCGTTGCTATAACTTTTCTAGTTCTCACTGTAGCCATCATTATTGCAGCAGACATTTTAAACTGTTTTAAACAAAGATAAACTAAATTCAAGGTAGCAAATGCACCATACGCCTAATAAAAATGAATTAATTGTATTTTTACTGTCGAGTTTTTCGCCTTTTGCCAGTCTTATCTTTTTATTTGCTGTGTCTCGGGTGCTGTGATTTCATTGTTGATCGAGTTATATATTTCTGAACTATATTAAAACCTTTTTCTTTGACCTTGGAAATTTATTAAAGACGTTTTCTGCATAGTTAAGGAGAAGTTATCTCAATCAGATGTGCGATTTGTCAAAGTCGTCAATTTTTCTGAGATTTCCTCCACAGTTAACAGTCTACTAGTGTGTTATCTGTGCATGTATGTCCTGAACAGGTGCGTAAGATTTTATCCTTATTTCTATACAAGCCTGAGTGCAATTTGTCGATGTCAGATTCAAGATTGCTACCATCGTGACAAGTTCACACTACATCATATGAAACAACAAAATACAAAAGTCACTGTAAATTTGGTTTCTGCATACGGCCATTTCGACAACTAATGTTTCTTCAGCGCAGATAAAATTTAATCATTTGACCATAAACAAATAACCAAATATAATCTAAATGGACAGCCAAAATCAACTAAAGACAGAGCTTTGCATGAAGAAGATACTCCTCAGTATTCAACAAACTTTACAAAAATTTAGATATTGCAAGTTTCCAAATAAATCGCCTTTCGGGTCAGCACCGAAGTACTGACTACTGGGCTGGTGAATACACTAAGGGACTTACAGTCCACCAGCAGTGGCATCGACCCAGTGGGTAGCAAACAACAAAATACCGAAATCACTGTAAATTTAGTTTCTGCATATGGGCATTTTGACATGTTGAAAAACATGTGCAACTAAAGCAAGTGAGAACCGAACCGTCATACAGAAGAACGAACAACATCGGAAACACTAAGAAACAAGGATTCCACTTGAGTACAAGACAAAAAAGAAAAAAATGAAGACACACATACAGATGAACAACACGGACTCAATAAAACCCATGGGTGAGATCAGGTGTACCGGTAGAATAAGCATCTCCTACCTGCCGTGTTGAACATGTCAACCTCGGTAGTAAAGTCAGATCCGAAGTGCACATCGTCGCTGCTCTACATTATATAAAGCGATTGGTCGTTTTAAAACACGTGATCGTACTTTCAACAAGTTCACTTTAAAATTTCTGCAGTTTTAGATCTGGGAGTGATATGCTAGTCCCAGTCGTGAATTTTTCTAAAAATACATGGAAATATGTTTGAAATAACCCGTCCTTTGCCAAATGACAAAAAATATAACTAATCACTTAATGAGTAATGCCGCCTGAATGTGTCTTTTTATACAGTTAATGTCTTCGGTATTAAGCAAATGAAATGTACCGAGAGGGAATGAAAAATAAATGGAATAAACAAACGAAAATCCACGTTTGTATTTATGCAAACATTTATCAAAAACTATATCGTGGAACATATAACACTTCTTCGAAAGGATATGATAAAATAAAATGTAAGAAAAAAATATATTTTAGTCATATGTTATGATCGAGTTTAAACCTGATAATAAAAACTTGACTTTTGAAACATATTTAAGTAGAAATTGATGGAAAGCAATATCGCAACATATAAAACTTCTTTAAAAGGATGTGATCAAGCAAAATATTTAGAAAAATGAATTATTTTGGTCATTTGTAAAGATTTTGTTAAAACTGCACAATAAAACACCTGACTTTTCCACCATATATATGTAAAGACGGATGAACAGCAATATCGTTACATTTAAAACTTCTTCGAAAGGATATGATAAAGTAAAATATTTAGAAAAATTGGATTATTTTGGTCATTTGTAAAGATTGAGTTTATACCGGACAATAAAAAAACCTGACTTTTACAGCATATTTATGTAAGGTGGAGTGGATGAAAAGCTTTATCGCAACATATAAAACTTCTTCAAAAGAAAAAAATAAAGCAAACTATTTAGAAAAATTTGGTCATTTGTAAGGATTGCGCTTAAACCGCACAATAACACACTGGTCATTCGGCTAAACGGATGAATTGTCCGTTGATTTTGTTTTATATGTGGTTACAACGGTGATTGGTCCGTTGATTGGAGTTGGTTACAGTCAGTTGGTCAGAATTTATCGTAATATCAACATAAATATCAAGCAAAATTTGCTTTTTCATAACGCATGCAATTTATATGAAACTAATGAATGTGTCTACCAATGTAAAAATAATGTGTAAATATTGTTGTGATAACATTTTTTGTGAACATTGCACCATTTACACGTATTTCTGAAAGACGTGTTACTCACCACTATATTTTGACCTTTACAGATGTAAACAAACTTCAGTTTTTAGTGTTTTATGAGAAAAATGCAACAGAAAACACACATTTTTTATTATCCTATNTTATATGTGGTTACAACGGTGATGGGTCCGTTGATTGGAGTAGGTTACAGTCAGTTGATCAGAATTTATCGTAATATCAACATAAATGTCAATCAAAATTTTGCTTTTTCATAACGCATGCAATTTATAGGAAACTAATGAATGTGTCTACCAATGTAAAAATAATGTGTAAATATTGTTGTGATAACATTTTTTGTGGACATTGCACCATTTACACGTATTTCAGAAAGACGTGTTACTCACCACTATATTTTGACCTTTACAGATGTAAACAAACTTCAGTTTTTAGTGTTTTATGAGAAAAATGCAACAGAAAACACACATTTTTTATTATCCTATGAAACATATGAATAAGTAGCACACACTACCTTAACAACATAAAGCACTGATTTGTATTTATGAAGATAATCAAGAATTATCGAAAACTCAGTCAGTTAATCAAAAGGCCCTGGAAACTCAGTCCGTTAACTAGGTCAGTTGAGAGTAAATCTAAAAGTTGTAATGTCGTTTGCCGAAGCAGAGTCGAAGCATAAGGATTATTATCCGTTGTTTTTTAGCTTAATAATATTTTATTACAAAGAAACAAAACGATTGGACACAAGTTATACATGTACCAACTTAGTGCAACATATATTCAAACGACAGGAAGGCAAATAAAAATTAACATGATAATTATCATTTTTTGAAACAATGTTTTGAAAGAATAGCTCAAGACGAGAAAAGAAAGACAAAAGAAGAGTGTGACTGAGATCTAGAACTGACTTGTACCTTAAATTTGTTTAGTTTGATTGATATATGATCGAGCCTTTTGAAAATATAGCTGAGTTTGTCTGGTCATCGTAGTCATCATTCCCAAAAAGTAAAATTTCGATTTGAAAATCATGAATATCGATACCACTGAGCAATATCCAGGGTCGGGTACCTGTGTCGTCTGTTGGTTTCTTGATCTGCATTTGAATTTGTGAGCCAGCTTCCAACTAAATTTTAGAATATTAAAAAGCAATTTTTTAGTTGTAAAGCATCTTTTGGTTAATGGTCTTCCAAAACATTTAGATTTGATCTGCTCTGAAAAAAAATAAGGTGTCAAAATGGCCATCTGCAGTAGCTACATTTAACAGTAACGTCCGTATTTTGTTATTTACAGTAACTTCTGTATTTAATTTTAACCGAGTATTTAATGATTATTTATCTTTTCCAGGTACATGTAATCATTTTGTACACCATTTACTTGAAATATCATATTTCTGAAATTAGAGTCGAAAATGAGTTTTTATAGATTGCATTTTAACTTTCAGGAAATTTGGTTTCCAATATCGAGTTCTGCATGATATATTCATTTCCTGATTTTAGAGGGTTGGTTCCTCAGAGTAGTCTCAGAGGAGATCCCTGGTTTCTATCTAAATTAAAAACTAAAAAAATACGGGAAAACAAAAGCCCGTTTTCAACAAGTTTGGTTCTAATTATTCATGCAGTTTCACTGGAGAAGATCGTTATGTAAGCTATTTGAATAGAGTCCAGCGTTAATCTTTTCCGTTCGCTGCCATTTAAGATGAGGTCACGACGTTAAGACACATTTTAAAGGGCAAGTAAGGACTAAATCACCGGGTTTTGTTCCTTTTGGCCAGGTTGCTAACGAAGAAATGTTTGTTTATTTTCGTAAGGTCCAGTGTTAAAAAAACTTGCTGCCATATGGATGAGGTGTAGACTTGTTGGACACATTTTGAAAAGTGACATTTCAAAGATTATGGTGAGCAAGTTTGGTTCCAATTGGTTTTGTGGCTTCTGAAAAGACCCACGAATTATTTCCGATAGAGTTCAATGTGTGACATTTGTAAAAAAGTCTGTTGTAATTGACTATGTAGTATAATGAGAGAAGATCTTTGTATACGTTTTCTTATAACGTCCAATGTTAAACTATAAGTTTCCTGCTGGAGCTTTGTTGTTTGAACTGTATATATACGGACTTTATTCACGCAACCAGCCAATGCCTACTGCCACAAGTTTGGTTCAAGTCCGCTGTGTAGCCCGATTAACAATTTTATTCTACTAAAGTGCCGTAGTTTTGTTTCAAAGTCGTTTTAGGATTATGAATATGGCAGATATTAGTATATATTTTGTAATTGAAATGCATTATGATCTAATCATCGAATATATACGTTCATTGGTTAATATTTGAATAGTTACTTATTCCATAAACTTTTTTTGTACTTACCGTGTACTTTCAACAATTCGGCAAATTCAGGCAAATCGTGATGGCATAATGCTTTGAAATATCGTCTCTAGTCAGGAAGTAAATACGCCGTATAACAGTATTATGTGGGGTATGTTGATGCAATTACAGTGTAGGGTAAAACTTAAAATTATCTAGATATCGAGTACAATACCGTTATCAAGTTTATGAGGAAATACGGTTTAGAATACTTACTAATCACAAACCTTTGAAACATATTAATTGTATGTATAACTTTTAAACAAACGAAAGAAAAAACAAATGACGACCTTCCTACTCTATAGTAACAGTTAACAAGCCCGAATATTGGGCCTATGACAGTCTGTTATCAATCGTAATTTTTTGTACAATGCGTTTTCACAGATCGTCCTGCCGTTATCAGTCCTCGACCAATATCATACACTCGCCTCTCTTTGTTTCAAAAACCGGAAAGATATTCAAAAGGCCAACTCATCAACTGTCTTTTATTTTATAACCAACTCATTAACGGACATAAAATTTGTAATAACCATTTTAAACCCTTTAAAATGAACAAAGAATACCTGAGTGCATACAGTTAAGCTATTCTACATTAGATCTTATGTCTAGTACAAAATAAACTATTTTTTCGAACAAATATCTTTTTCTGATTGATATTTGTAGAATTTGTTTTCAAAATTGTACTAGGGTACATTATCGCCTTTTAGTTTTCTGGCAATGTTTTGAAATGTATGTTAAAAACAGTGACAGTGTACGCTAGCGTAATGATAGTTGCACTGGTAGACAAATGCATTTTATGAGATAACGATTATTTGTAGACTTAAAAGAGAATTTATCAAAAACTTTCAAGTATGGATGTCAAAATGTATGAAAATTGCCACTCGAGTACTCGGTTGCAATACTCGTGTATACTCGAGTACTCGGTGATCTTTGGACAAGATTCTTGTCATTCAAAGATATATAACTACAATATTGCTCATATGCCACAACAGGAGCACCAATTACTGTGTACCATTATAGCCAATCAAAGGGTTGATTAAACAACATTCATTTAAATCGGAATTATATACATGTTTTTTTCTTTAACAACTTGTTTTTGTTTAGTAACACGCTTGTCTGATTAATCAAATTGCTTTAATCACAATTAACGCTTATATAAACATCTGGGGACAACACGGTTTTAATCAAACAAATTTTCAGTAAAGAATATTATTTAATCACAAAGTGTACATTTTTCGGCTTTTTAGTTATTAGAAACATGACCAAACAGCCGATTTATTCAAAAGCACTATTGAGCCGCAAATACGTCTTAAGGTAACAATCTGGCTGCTCAGCTACATATACCTACATATTTTAGTTAAATCGATTCCATGTCGTACACTTGATGTGGCAGAGGGTTCAGTTATCCTAGCTTTTCAGCATTTTTGCATTTTGGGATGACAAGGCATTTTTTAATTCAATATTTTTTTTGAGAAAATGAAATTGAAAATTCAAAAAAGTTTCGATTGTTTTCAGAATTTTTGTTTTTGTTAATACAGAAATAGCTTGTAAGAAATTTATCATGTCAGATCAAAAAAGTTTTTGAAGACATATTTGCTTTTGAATTTTAAGTAGCATAGACTGACTACACGGTTCTTTAAATGTTTAATTTATGTTAGTAAATAGTGTCTATCTAGGTGGAAGTAACGTGCTTATTATTTTTTAAAGCGTAATGCTCTGAAATACGGAGGCAGTCGTATTAACAAAGAGAGTGGTTTTAATGCCGAGTATTCGAGTACCAATTAAGTACTCAATATTCGTACCTTCCGAGCGATACTCGAGTATTCGAGTACTCGTTGACATCCCTACTTTCAAGACATAAATTGAAATTTACCCTCAACTGTCCCGTAGCCTACTCCAATCAACAGACCCTTCGCCGATGTAACCACATATTAAACAAAATCAACGGACATTTCACCCGATTAGCCGAATGACTAGCGTGAATAAAAAATCTGACTTTTCAAACATATTTATTTAAAGCTGGATGAAAAGCAATATTGGAACATATAAAACTTCTTCGAAAAAGTATGATAAAGTAAAACATTTAGAAAAAATGAATTATTTTGGTCATTTGTAAGGATTGAGTTTAAACTTTACAAACATATTTATGTAAAGCTTGATTAGGAGCAATATCGCAACATATTAAACTTCTTTGAAAGGATCTGATAAAGTAAAATATTTAGAAAAAAAATAAATTATTTTGGTCATTTGTAAGGATAGAGTTTAAACTGCGCAATAAAAACCTGACTTTTCAAACATATTTATGTAAAGATGGGTGAAAAGCAATATCGCAACATACAAAACTTCTTCAAAAGGATATGATAAAGTAAAATATTTAGAAAAAATGGATTATTTTGGTCATTTTTAAAGATTGAGTTTAAACCGCACAATAAAAATTGTCCAATTTTTCCTTATAGTTCTCATATTGTCTCTCATCTGAGCTTTTGATTTGATGCGGTCTGTATTGATTGACCCTGTGCTGCGACTTTACTGCATTGTTTTTTTGGAGAATCATATCTATCTAGATAGTTTTAGTAACTTTTTGCGGCATTGTTGTAGAATTATTGGTACTTGGCGGAGTATTTGACTCAGTATTTATGTCAGTATTTTCACTAATTCTTAATGGTACACAAGTTTCAGAGGTTGTTTCAGATTTTGCCTGATTACGCTCAAGTTCAAGAATTTCATTGTCTATTTTCCTAAGGAGATAATTTGTTACTCTTTCTCTCATACCAATCAATAATTGATCATTTGATACTTCATGCTTAGTTTGATGTCTTGTTTCGATAGATGGCCTGACCTGCAAATTTTCAATTCTTGTATACAGTGTATTCTAGTTCTGTATTTCGACTTTCAGATTTATGTAGCCTATCCAGCAGTTTTGACTTTTCCTTGGGGTCCTCTTGAATCAAACATTCTTTTATTTTGAGTTGCTCCTCCTTTTTCTTTAATTTTTGTTCAAACAGTTTTAGCTCTTTTATCTTAGCATCATAATCAATATCTTGAGTGTTCGTTTGATTCAATTTATCATCAACTTTTGATTGTTGTTCAGAGTCAGTTTCATTTATGATAGAATGTTGATTGATAATTTTAACTTTAGGTTGACTTTAATTTGTCACATTTTTAATGTTAAGTTGACTATGTTTTTGTACTGATGTTACTTCAGACTTTTTCTTTTGACATGTCATACTTGTACTATCTATTTGTATCGGCATTACTTCAGACTCTTTCTTTTGACATGTCTTACTAGTACAATCTGTTTGTTTCGGCATTACTTCAGATTCTTTCTTTAGACATGTCATACTAGTACTATCTATTTGTATTGGCATTACTTCAGATTCTTTCTTTTGACATGTCTTACTAATACTATCTATTTTTATCGGCATTACTTCAGATTCTTTCGTTTGACATGTCATACTAGTACTATCTATTTGTATCGGCATTACTTCAGATTCTTTATTTTGACATGTCATACTAGTACTATCTATTTGTATCGGCATTACTTCAGCTTCTTTCTCTTGGTTCATCAACCAAAACACGAGAATCAAAATTCATTTGCTGTGGTAATCCAAATAACAGTTTGTACATTTATTGTCTACAGATATTGATTTATCCATACATCCATTACATTGTATTTCTTCAGTTACACGGCTAGGAAACTCGATGTTCTCAACCAAAAAACCGGCTTCCGGAAATCTGTGATTTACACTTAATAAGTGCAGTTCGAGAAATCAAAGAATGCCACCCCATATAAATTTATAAAATAAGTGTTAATCAATCAAAAAACTTTTTTTTTTTCGATATAACAATCGGTAAATTAGTTTTTCCTTTATGTCCGGATTTTAGAATCGCCCGAAGCGGCTGACAACAATAAACACGATTTCTGTCATAAAAGGCAGACTTTTTATGGTTTTAGTCATCTTTTAACACTTTGACTAGTTTTACATGTAGGGACATTCCCCGATTTTTAAAAACAGGGTCTGCCAATTTGTATTACATGTAATTAACTTCCTGGTAGTAAAAATTCAGTTGAGACCATCGAGTTTCCCAGCCGTTAGTTAATGGGTCCCTAGCAGGCGAAGGATGGTTTTTATTTGCTCCCGAATTTACAGAATTATATAAGGTCAACACATTTGTACTGTTCTTATGCCCCCGCGACGACAAGTCGGGGGGGCATATTGTTTTACCCTCGTCCATCCGTCCGTAATTCCGTCCGTCCCATCTCTGATGAGCTGTTATTCGGATAACTCCTCCCATAATATTAAAGGTACATTTATTTAACTTTGCACAGTGATTAGGCATGGATTAAATATGTGCATATTGTCATGGTTTAGATTTTGGCCAAAAAATGTGATTTTGAGGAGTAGGTGAACTTGGCCATTTTATCGAAATGTGTATCCTGGGACTGTTATTCCGGATAACTTCTCTCTCAATATTAAAGCTACATTTATTTTACTTTGCACAGTGCTTAGGCATGGATTGAAGATGTGCATGTTGTCATGGTTTAGATATTTGCTTAAAATTGTGATTTTGAGGGGCAGGTGAACTTAGCTATTTTATTGAAATGTGTATTCTGGAACTGTTGTTGCGGACAACACCTTCCACAATATAAAGCTACATTTATTTTACTTCGCACTGTGATTTAACATGGTTTCGAGATAAAGATATTGTCACATTTTAGATTTTGGTCAAACTTTTGATTTGGGGGTACTTAGAATTTGCCATTTTATCAAAATTTGTGTTGTCCACCTGTGATTCCTATTAAATCTCCCCAAAAATATTACAGCTACATTTATTTTACCTTAAACAGCCGTGGACTTTATATGTGTGTATTGTCACAATTTTGATTTTGCCTATATTTGTGTATCTTGTTTACTGTAGGTGGACTTGGCCATTTTATTGAAATATGTGCATTTGGAGGGTCGATTCTGGATAACTCCTGGTTAATTATATCAGTAAGCTGTGTCAGATATTTGAATTTTAAGTTCTTGAAATTGTTTATCAAGTGCTTAAAAATTAAATGTCTATGTTTTATATCCAACTGCAGGGGCATCATATGTGTCTTACAAACACAAACAGAGTAGCTAAATTTTATCCAAAATTAAATTAAATTTATCCAAACGTTTAGATTTTATCTGCACTGAAGAGACATAAGTTGTCGAAATGCGCATATGCAGAATCAAAATCCACAGTAACTTCGGTATTTAGTTATTTGAATATAAACACATAAGGAAAATCATTGGATGTTAGCGGCGGGCCGCGGGGGCATTTACTCTCGAGCTCTAGTTGTTGAATTTAGTATACAGGTCTTGCAGGTGTAAGCATGTGCACCCCTTTTACTCTCTATTTTCTCTATTTCTGTATTAGTTAACTTGTCATATGTCATATTTTAATGAACCCAGTGACCAGAGTTACATAATACCGCACGTGTCTTACAAGCTCTTTAACATATATTGAAAAAAAAGGTGTTTTACACTAAAGAAATCAAATATTTACCTTTATACTGTCCGTTAGAATAACGGGAGTCAATAACTTGTCCCCGGATGGGGGTTAAAATTTTTGTTTCACGTATTTCAATAACTTATGTTCTGTCATATAGATTATGTTTGTTATATATAGACTTCATTATGCTACAATGCTAGTAACTGTTAGTATGTATAAATATAAGCAATGATTGAACGCATATGGTCTACACAATTTTTTTACATAAAAATCAACGTGGCCGCCCAGTGTTAATCATGGCGCGGAAATAAAACGGAATGAAATTTGCTATATTTTCACAATAAGAGTTTAAAAGTGTAAAATTGTTCTCGATCCAGTGTTACAATGCAATTCCTGTACTCTTTATGATATATGGAAACGGAAGTAAATTGATGCGCAGACTTAGAATGTGTGCAGACTAACAATATCCGACAGTAATAATGAATATAACGGAACGCCAACACCATTAAAACATAAATATATCTTCAGAGCTCCCAAAACCACGTCTGCCACCTTCACCATTCGGAACTAGATTAAAATGATGTAAATTGAAACTAAGTGTAAAAAATAATATCAAATCGTTCAATAAAATTGAAATGATTCAGAAATGTCAAGTATAAATGAATTCATCGTTGACATTCCGACAATTTTCATTTGCCAAATGGCAGATCAATATTGCATAAGCCATAACCTTGGAAATTAGAGCATACTAGCTAAAATCCTTGGGATTAAAATGTCACATATGCTGGTCGGTCGAAAAGAATAACGAAATAATCTGCAGTCATGTAGTTTTATTTGTATATTCTTGATTTTATTATCAACTAATCGTAGAATCTATTACTTTATTCTAAATGCCATGTTGCGTTCAAAACATAAATACGTTCCAAAAGCAATTATTAGAGCAGGTCACAAAATGATGGGCAATAACCTTAATTTATTTTTAACATCTGTTTATAAGTTGTAAATATGCCGCGCTACATCTTACTGTGTTGAACAGAATATATTTTAGCATAAACCTTAAAGTGGACTACTTTTTTCATAAAAATGTGATCAAGAGCATTTTTTTCATTTTAAACATAATCCACACAGAGGGAAAAGGTACCCCTACAACATGTTGTTATTGACATGTGATGTTTTGACAGTCGTTGAAACAGTTTAACTCCCACATACCTGTTTCAACGACGGTTAAACTAGATTAATGCCTTATTATAATCTAACCGATCTTAGTTTCCCATAAACACCTAAACTCATGGGTGATATTTGAGGATGGAATAATGATTTCCATGGACTGACCAGGATAATATCAAAATAAATTAGATAATAAGTGAAAGACAAGTACAAAAAGGAAGGAAAATCATCAACCTTTGTTTTGAATGTTGTGATTTCTATCTCTGTGCTTTGATATGTCTAACGTCATTGTTTTCTGTGTCTGACGTCATTGTTTTCTGTGTCTAACGTCATTGTTTTCTGTGTTCTCGTTTTGGCCTTCGATTTTTGTAAATTTTACTCTTTTGTTCCTTCGGTATTCTACTGCCGTTATATCTAACAATTATTAAATATAAAATTTTCCTCGAATCGTCATATCGTCATCCTTGGGGTGCTTTGATCCGACTAGTAATAGTTTTGATAAAATATTGTTTATTTGTTTATTATCTGTTAGTCTTTTTGATATATTTCGAGGTAATTTAAAAATATCTTTTCGAACTACCAGTCTGTCAGTCCATGAATTTATTTGTTTCATGACCGTTTCACATTTGCTAGAAATGTCTATCACTTATGTAATTAGTCAAATACAAATGACCTCCAAAACCGTAATTTATCTATGAATTCGGGCATTATCTATGAGCAGTCATGGCACTGCGGGTTAAGCATGGTTATCATTCCAGTAATTTCCCTAATATATTTTCTAGTATCATAGTGTCTCAAGCGTTAAAACGTCTTTCAATAGCAGTCCTTGCGTAACTGCATTTTTGGGAGGGATGGGAATGGGAGGATAGTCCTGAGTAAGCCCTTCATACTACTTTTTCTTACATTTGTGAGAACTCTCATACAACAAACAGGACTGTATTTTTCATTTTGCTTCAACGCTTTTTCTAAGTGAGAATGTGTATGACAACCACCTGTATTGTTTAATGTCAAGCCTTAGAGGCCTTAGAGAACTCACGTTTAGCTGTAATCAGTGATGATGATTCAGAAACAAAATGCATTAGTGTCGTTAGCTTAAAAGGATTTACCACAAATTAAGTTTTCAATGTTTGGAAACTCGTTAAATATGATTCTTAAGAAAACAAACAGTGCACTTGCAATCTCGTGTCCGACACGCCCAGCCATAGTATCTCGCTAAACCGCATTGAAAACACATTTGTTGAAAGAAAAATAAGCAGTGAGATTATAAATACTAATTTTCCTCTTGTAAAAATGACGTGTTTGCACGAGGACATGAAATAACATTTCTTATATGAAAACACACTGTTGCTTCACCACAGTTTAAATCAACATCTTGCTCCTTTTATGCACTGGTTTTGTTTTGAATGTGAATTTCATACTTTGTCTTCAATTTATTTGTGAAATTTTCATTATTGGAATAATAAATTTGGTTATAATTGAGTTTTGTTTACTTTTTATTTAAAATTTTAATTCTTTCTTTAATCAGTGTTAATGTCACCTTTGAGGTGACAAGTAGAAAACAACTATGGTTTATTTTGTCCCTAAAGGCATTATTAGGCAGGTACATGTATAATGCAATTTGATTTTGTAAGACTGAATGTATAAAGAAAATTAAATATACATTTACAGAAGCCATACCAAGAATTGAAAATAAGGGGGTATAGAGTGATTGCACTTATGCATACATGTTAACCCTCTCACAATGGGAGGGAGACTCCCACTTACTCATCAAATGTCCCACTTTAGAAGGTTCTGCCTCCTGGAAGACCACAAAGAGAAAAACTTTGCCTCAATCTCCCACATTAGCAAAATAATACACTATTTTAAGAAATAATTGTTATTTTTATACAAAAATGTTTATTTTACTGCTTTATATATACTGAAAACAACTATTATTTAAAAATCTCTCATAATCAAAACCATTTATGAGGGAGATCTCCCACAAAATTCTTTTTATAGGTTAACACCTATTGCATATGCCAACCTGATATCAAGCATTGAGGAAAATACTGAATCAAGAAGTACATGACTTAAATTCTTTTTAGTTAGAAAAGAACAAATAAAAAAAACATTGCAATTTCTTTTCATAGAGTTCAATGTAATCAGGTGTAATCATGATTACTCTTCATTGTAATCATTAATTTAATTTAATCAGGTTCAAAATGCTGTAATCATTAATTTAATTTAATCATACATTTTGGAAAGTAATTGTAATTTAATGTAATTTGATGAAAGTAATCGGACCCATCTCTGCATGGCGCGGAAATAAAACAAAATAAAATTTGCTTTATTTCCACAATAAGAGTTTAAAAGTGTAAAATTATTCTCGCGCCAGTGTTACAATGCAATTACTGAAATCTTTATGATATATGGAAACGGAAGTAAATCGATGCACAGACTTGGAAGGTGTGCAGACTTACAATATTTGAAACTAATAATGAATATAACGGAACGCCAACATCATTAAACCATAAAAATCTTCAGAGCTCCCAAAACCACGTATGCCACCTTAACCATTCGGAACTAATGACTAGATTAAAATGATGTCAATTGAAACTATAACGTGTAAAAAATAATATCAAATGAATTCATCGTTGAAATTCCGACAATTTTCATTTGCAAAATGGCAGATTAAAATTGCATATGAAAATTGTCGTAAGCATTAGAGCATACTAGCTTAAATCCTTAGGATTAAATTGTCACATATGCTGGTCGGTCGAAAAGAATAACGAAAAGTCTATTACAAAATAATCTGCATTCATGTAGTTTTATTTGTATATTCTTGATTTCATTATCAACCAATCTTAGAGTCTATCACTTTATTCTAAATGCCATGTTGCGTTCAAAATATAAATGCGTTCCAAAAGCAATTATTAGAGCAAGTCACAAAATAATGGGCAATAACCTTAATTTATTTTTAACATCTGTTTATAAGGTGTAAATATGCCGCGCTACATCTTACTGTGTTGAACAGAATATATTT
>MJUU01037134.1:22191-65081 GCA_002080025.1 Modiolus philippinarum | reverse complement strand
TAGTTTTGATAAAATATTGTTTATTTGTTTATTATCTGTTAGTCTTTTTGATATATTTCGAGGTAATTTAAAAATATCTTTTCGAACTACCAGTCTGTCAGTCCATGAATTTATTTGTTTCATGACCGTTTCACATTTGCTAGAAATGTCTATCACTTATGTAATTAGTCAAATACAAATGACCTCCAAAACCGTAATTTATCTATGAATTCGGGCATTATCTATGAGCAGTCATGGCACTGCGGGTTAAGCATGGTTATCATTCCAGTAATTTCACTAATATATTTTCTAGTATCATAGTGTCTCAAGCGTTAAAACGTCTTTCAATAGCAGTCCTTGCGTAACTGCATTTTTGGGAGGGATGGGAATGGGAGGATAGTCCTGAGTAAGCCCTTCATACTACTTTTTCTTACATTTGTGAGAACTCTCATACAACAAACAGGACTGTATTTTTCATTTTGCTTCAACGCTTTTTCTAAGTGAGAATGTGTATGACAACCACCTGTATTGTTTAATGTCAAGCCTTAGAGGCCTTAGAGAACTCACGTTTAGCTGTAATCAGTGATGATGATTCAGAAACAAAATGCATTAGTGTCGTTAGCTTAAAAGGATTTACCACAAATTAAGTTTTCAATGTTTGGAAACTCGTTAAATATGATTCTTAAGAAAACAAACAGTGCACTGGCAATCTCGTGTCCGACACGCCCAGCCATAGTATCTCGCTAAACCGCATTGAAAACACATTTGTTGAAAGAAAAATAAGCAGTGAGATTATAAATACTAATTTTCCTCTTGTAAAAATGACGTGTTTGCACGAGGACATGAAATAACATTTCTTATATGAAAACACACTGTTGCTTCACCACAGTTTAAATCAACATCTTGCTCCTTTTATGCACTGGTTTTGTTTTGAATGTGAATTTCATACTTTGTCTTCAATTTATTTGTGAAATTTTCATTATTGGAATAATAAATTTGGTTATAATTGAGTTTTGTTTACTTTTTATTTAAAATTTTAATTCTTTCTTTAATCAGTGTTAATGTCACCTTTGAGGTGACAAGTAGAAAACAACTATGGTTTATTTTGTCCCTAAAGGCATTATTAGGCAGGTACATGTATAATGCAATTTGATTTTGTAAGACTGAATGTATAAAGAAAATTAAATATACATTTACAGAAGCCATACCAAGAATTGAAAATAAGGGGGTATAGAGTGATTGCACTTATGCATAATTGTTAACCCTCTCACAATGGGAGGGAGACTCCCACTAACTCATCAAATGTCCCACTTTAGAAGGTTCTGCCTCCTGGAAGACCACAAAGAGAAAAAATTTCCCTCAATCTCCCACATTAGCAAAATAATACACTATTTTAAGAAATAATTGTCATTCTCATACAAAAATGTTTATTTTACTGCTTTATATATACTGAAAACAACTATTATTTAAAAATCTCTCATAATCAAAACCATTTATGAGGGAGATCTCCCACAAAGTTCTTTTTATAGGTAAACACCTATTGCATATGCCAACCTCATATCAAGCATTGAGGAAAATACTGAATCAAGAAGTACATGACTTAAATTCTTTTTAGTTAGAAAAGAACAAATAAAAAAAACATTGCAATTTCTTATCATAGAATTCAATGTAATCAGGTGTAATCATGATTACTCTTCATTGTAATTATTGATTTAATTTAATCAGGTTCAAAATGCTGTAATCATTAATTTAATTTAATCATACATTTTGGAAAGTAATTGTCATTTAATGTAATTTGATGAAAGTAATCGGACCCATCTCTGCATGGCGTGGAAATAAAACGGAATAAAATTTGCTATATTTTCACATTAAGAGTTTAAAAGTGTAAAATTGTTCTCGCGCCAGTGTAACAATGCAATTACTGAACTTTTTATGATATATGGAAACAGAAGTAAATTGATGCACAGACTTGGAAGGTGTGCAGACTTACAATATTTGACAGTAATAATGAATATAACGGAACGCCAGCATCATTAAACCATAAAAATCTTCAGAGCTCCCAAAACCACGTATGCCACTTTAACCATTCGGAACTAATGACTAGATTAAAATGATGTCAATTGAAACTATAACGTGTAAAAAATAATATCAAATGAATTCATCGTTGAAATTCCAACAATGTTCATTTGAAAAATGGCAGATTAAAATTGCATATGAAAATTGTCGTAAACATTAGAGCATACTAGCTTAAATCCTTGGGATTAAAATGTCACATATGCTGGTCGGTCGAAAAGAATAACGAAAAGTCTATTACAAAATAATCTGCATTCATGTAGTTTTATTTGTATATTCTTGATTTCATTATCAACCAATTTTAGAATCTATCACTTTATTCTAAATGCCATGTTGCGTTCTAAATATAAATGCGTGCAAAAAGCAATTATTAGAGCAAGTCACAAAATAATGGGCAATAACCTTAATTTATTTTTAACATCTGTTTGTAAGGTGTAAATATGCCGCGCTACATCTTACTGTGTTGAACAGAATATATTTAAGCATAAACTTTAAAGTGGGTTACTTTTTTTCATAAAGATGTAATCAAGGGCATTTTTTTTTTCATTTTAAACATAATCGACACATTGGGAAAGGTACCACTTCAACATCATGTTATTAACATGTGATGTTTTGACAGTCGTTGAAACAGTTTAACTCCCACATACCCGTTTCAATGACGGTAAAACTAGATTAATGCCTTATTATAATCTAACCGATCTTAGTTTGCCATAAACACCTAAACTCATGGGTGAGATTTGATGAAGGAATGATGATTTCCATCGATTGACCAGGATAAAATCAAACTAAATTGGATAATAAGTGAACCACAAGTACAAAAAAGAAGGAAAATCATCAACCTTTGATTTGAATGTTGTGATTTCTTTTTCTGTGCTTTGATATGTCTAACGTCATTGTTTTCTGTCTTTTTTATATATTTCGCTGTAATTTAAAAATATTTTTTTGTCGAACTACCAGTCCGTCAGTATATGAATTTATTTGTTTCCTGTCCGTTTAACATTTGTTAGAAATGTCTATCACTTATGTTATCAGTCAAATACAAATAACCTCCAAAACCGTAATTTATCTATGAATTTCGGGCATTATATATGAGCAGTCATGGCACTGCGGGTTAACAATGGTTATCATTCCAGTAATTTCACTAATATATTTTCTAGTGTCATAGGGCCTTTAGCGTTAAAACGTCTTTCAATAGCAGTCCTCGCGTAACTGCTTTTTTTGGGAGGGATGAGATTGGGAGGATAGTCCTGAGTAAGACCTTCATACTACTTTTTCTTACATTTGTGAGAATTCTCATACAACAAACAGGACTGTATTTTTCATTTTGCTTCAACGCTTTTTCTAAGTGAGAATGTACATGACAATCAACTGTATTGTTTAATGTCAAGCCTTACAGAACTTAGTTTAACTGTAATCAGTGATGGTGATTTAGAAACAAAATGCATCAGTGTCATAAACTTAAAGGGATTTTACCACAAATTAAGTTTTCAAAGTTTGGAACTCGTTAAATATGATTCTTAAGAAAAAAAAAACAGTGCACTAGCAATCTCGTTACCGACACGCCCAGCCATAGGATCTCGCTAAACTGCATTGGAAACACATTTGTTGAAAGAAAAATGAGCAGTGAGATTATAAATACCAATTTTCCTCTTGTAAAAATGACGTGTTTGCACGAGGACATGAAATAACATTTCTTGTATCAAAAACACACTGTTGCTTCACCACTGTTTCAATCAACATCTCGCTCCTTTTATGCACTGTTTTTGTTTTGAATGTGAATTTCATACTTTGTCTTCAATTTATTTGTTAAATAGAAAAGAGAAGTGAACGGGGGTGTGTCAAAGAGACAACGAACCAAAGGAGAGTAATAACAACTCAAAGCCACCATAAGATCTTCAATGAACGGTAAAGAAACCCCACAACCAACGGCAGGTCGCAGTCGGCCCCTGAATAAAGAGTAATCAAGTTCAGCGAAAAAAACATCATCCTAGACTCCTAAAGACATAAAGTAAACTAACTAGAAAAAAGACAAGACACACAAAGGCTTAATAAATTTCCTGACTAAATACAGGCGCAAACCTGCTGCGGTGGGGTTGAACTAGTTTTATTGTCCATAGATTGTTCGTTCTTTTGATTGACGGTTCGGTTCTCACTTACTTTATTGGGCCCAAACGTTCATTATTGGAATATGCTTTAAATTTTTCGCAAAAATCACACTAACTCATTATTTCTATACATGTAGTTTTTTCAGGATTAATATATTCTATTTACATTTTCGTTGCATAGCCGATACAATTTTGACATTGACTAGTTATGATCTAAGTATTCACATGTAGAATTAGATCTACTAATGAAACTAAACGGTTGGAAATTACCTCATATGCAGAATTCAAATTCACAGTAACTTCGGTATTTAGTTCATATGATCTCTTATTCTCTGGCGAGATTGCTCGGGAATTCTAAAGAAGTATTGCCATTTATGCGTGAATTTGTTTCTATGTTGGGTCATTTTTTAATATGCTAAAAACACACCGTACAACTGCGTTGTATCATTTTGAGATAAATCTGCATGATACGGTCGAAATTGAGACAAACAATAAAAGGTGTGGAAAGACCAAGGTTATTGTATCTGTATTTTCATTTTGCGTCTCTGCATTTCTGAGTGGAACCAACTGTTATTTAACTAAAAAATATATCAAAGTTTTTATACAATAAATTATTCTTTCTTTCTTTTACATATTTGAATAAGAATTAATTTTATTTTTGCGTGATATATTATTTATTTGTCTTACTTTTGATACAACAATCACGATTTTGTGTTCTGTCATTCTCGTGAAATCTATGTTTAAAGGAGGTAGTCAGAGAAAATAAAATGATACGATAAAAATCAGCTGTATTTTTACAGAGGATACGACAAAAATTTTGACAATCAATAATACGATTGAAATTGTTTCGTTTAAAACGTCCTATCTAATACTGCGAAAAGTATATGTAAAAGACCGGCTACTGTCTTCGTATTAGGTTTCTTGTTGAATATAACGTTCGAAAGTGCAAATAGGATCACAAAATTAAAACAAGGAATATGAATAAGGACAGAAAAACTGTGGTAAACAAAAAGACGGAATATGAAGTATAATCATATAGCTTATTGTTAGGTTCGAGTACCACTTTATTCTTGCATTGTTATTTCTCTTCTTTCACTGTTGATTCAGATTCATGTAGATTCAGATTAATTAAGAAGCATATCCCTCTTCCTAGTCCGTCCTTAGCTAGATTTGGCTTTCCATTTCATCATATCTGTCAGTTTTAAACATCTTTGAGTTATGCTTTGATTTAATCTGCACTGATGATACAATTTACATAAAGTTCGGTATTTAGTTATTTGTTACCAGGTGGTGGACTATTATTTGTCGAGTGTTTTCACCAATTCAGTAATCAGTACTTTGGTACTGACCCGAAAGCCAATTTTATTTTGAAACTTCAAATATTAACCTTTTTTGTAAATTTTATTGAATAATAAGGAGTATTATTGGTTATTTGTTCTTTATCAGTTTTATAAACATTGAAAAGATATGGAGTATTTGTACATGAGACAAAGTCGCTACAAAACACTTTATAAGCAAGCAAAGGAACAACGCTTTTATTGTTGTTATTTATTTTGAAATCGCCTTAAACATCTTTGAGTTTATGGTCTCCAAATGTTTTTGTTTTATCTGCACTGAAGAAACTTGAGCTGTCGAAATGGCAATATGCAGAAACTAAATTTACATTAAGTTTGGTAGTTAGTCATTTGTTTCTACTGTTGATGGACACATACATTTCATATCTATCTATGATGTCGTGGTGACGGCCATAGAATATCTGAAGGAACGAAAGAAATAACGGCTGCACATAGCCTTCACTCAGTAGTTTTTGCTCTTTCTACAAGGCCACTATATGAACCACAAACTCTACAATAACGAACTAATTATTGTGAAATATGCACTTCATATGCTGGGGAGGTAGGTACAGTATATTACTGATGAAAGAGAGAAATTTCACAATTGGTAAGTCAAAATCATCACGTTTGTCATATAACCTAGATTTCAGACGTCCGTAACAAAAGTTTGAGGGATGAAGCAGAATTGCGTTTATAGGTTGTCTCTTTAATTTCCAGTTCACTGGGGAGAGATCCGATGACAATATTCTTTAAATCTTTGGTTATTAAGAAAAAAAGTACACCATCTATATATCTTAAGCTAAATTTAAAAGTCTTGGCAACTTGTTTTTGTTTCTGTTGTTCTTTAAATCTACCAAAATTAAAGAGAAGGATATCGTCTACTTGTGTACGGTGCACGTGGCTTTGAGCTGATCTATGCACATGCCAAATTTCAAGATCCTTTCTCAAAAGGGGGAAAAGTTAAATGCAGAAGTGACTTCATGATTGAAAAAGCATGTTACCCTGAGGTCAGACGTCAAGGGTCATCAACCATGTTGATAGACACGTTGCCTTTAGGTGATCTACCCACTTGCCGAATTTTAAAACTTAACCAAAAACAGAGAATTTATGGTATGGACACGACTTTGTCATGGAAAAAGCAAGAATATGACCCCGAGTTCAACGGTTAAGAATCACCAACCATGTTACGCACCATGTCGCCTTGAAGTGATCTATCTATATGCCAAATATGAAAAGCATATCTCAAAAGAAAGAAAAAAGTTCTAGTCCGGACACGATTGTTCCGGATGGACAGACTTGTTACTCTGGGGCGTTACCTACTTGTTTGTTATGTCTTTGTCATACTGTCTCAATTCGTGTTGCTGTGAATTGCCGTGGTTTTGAATTTATGATTTTATGCAGAACCTAAATTCATAGTAATCTCAGTATTTTGTTATTTGTTATCACTGGGCCTATGCCACTGCTGGTGGACTGTTAGTCCCCGAGGGTATTCACCAACCCCGTAGCCAGTACTTCGGTGCTGGCCCGAAAACCGATTTTATTAAGAAACATGCAATATCTGAATTTTAGTAAATTTTGCTAAAAACTAAGGAGTATCTCCCTCTTGCATAGCTCTGTCCTTAGCTGATTTTGGCTTTTCTATTCAGATGTTATTGGTTATTTGTTCTCTATCAGTTTTACACCTATTTCGGTTTATGGACTTCCAAATATTTTGTTTTTATCTGCACTGAAGAGGCATAAGTTGTCGAAATGCGCATATGCAGAACCTAAATTCACAGTAACCTCGGTATTTTGTTATTTAGAATTTCCCCTTGCATTTGAAGAATGTTTTGGTAATTTGGTAAATGGATTCTTGTTTGAATTTGGAAACTTGTACATGATATTCTACGAGTTTGAAAGTAAAAAAAAACACTTTCCCTGTGGAATATGAGTGACGGTGACGCAGGTCCAGACATGTAATTTGTCTTGGTCAATGACAAAGTCGTTTTCGGACTAGAACTTTTCTCTCTTTTGCAACAAGCTTTTGATATTTGGCGATTGGATAGATCACCTCAAGGCGACATCCCACGTACTGTGGTTGGTGAACCTTGACCTTTGACCTCAGGGTAACATTCTACTTTTTTTCACGCCCGCGACGAAAGACGCGGAAAGCGAGGCATATGCATACAAAGTATGTTGGCGGCAGTGGTGTAAACTTTCATGTGAAGTTTTGTGATTTTGTCATTTTCTCAGTAATATAAGTAGTAGATGACTTCAAGGTGACAATGTCACGTACCACGGTTGAGGACCCTTGACCACCGACTTCTATAATTCACATTCTTACAGCGGGGTCCACAGATATGAATACTCCCGAGTTCCTATCGTTATTTATGTTTGTCTATTGTTTTTCTGGTGCAGTTTGCTTGTAAATTGTGGCAAGTGATTGTAGTTCCTGGCTATTGTAGGTGTTTGCTGTTATCCTGTTTTTGTAATACTAGTATCTTACTGATATTTAGTTGCTAATTAAATTGCACAACTATTTTTATCTACAGATATCAGGTAGCATTTACCGTTTCCGAGAAATAATAGGCCCAAACGGAACAAACTGGAAAAAAAATCAAATTTTTTTCGGATTTTCATGCAGTTAACGGTAGGTTTGAAACTTTAACAAACCGACAAAAATTACATTAAGATCAAACTATTGTGATGTACTCGGCTTCTTCACATTTTCTTCTGCTTTTTGTTTTAGCTTAGAAATATTATGGGTCTATTTATCGACAAAATATTTGGCCAATTACTTAATTACTTTTTATGCTATGGCTGGTTTCTTGTTTGTTCGAGAATGTTTGTTGTAGAACTTTTTATGTAACAATTTAAGTCAATGATGACAACATATGCGTATTAATATTTTTTGTTTTTGAAAATAAACTGTTGTGGTAAAAAGTATCCCATCAAAGAACAAACAAGTCTGGAATTTCTCTTTAACTAGCGCTTTTGTCACACTATCATTGCCATGACAATCATGCTTAGTCTGTCAATGCATTTTCTTTTATTAAGTTTGTAATTCCTCACCTGGAAACAAAATGGTAGACCCATTATAAAGTAAATTACCACAACAAGTGCTGTAAACGCTGGTCGTCTCTTTTTTATGTAGTTGTAACTGTCGCAGAGGAGCTCTACGACTATGTCCAATATGCTAAACTATAATCAAAACACAAGTGTATATACGTGATGGAGGCTCAGAAAATATGTACGTATAAATGACTTTACCTAAAAATTTCTATGAATGACATTCAATTGATATTTTACATTTTTTTCAGGGACTCGAAACAGATCATAAAATAAAAGATGCTAGATCCTTCAATCTCACTTATACATATATTGATCAGGTTCTTTCCATCAATAATGCATCTTTTGCTAAATGGATCCCATTAATATATCCGCCAGAACTAGAGCTAAAGGAAACGACAGAAACCATCTACATCATTTTAGACTTACATCTCGGATTTGATGAAAATTGTCATCTCAATACTAAAATTTAGGGACAATTTTAATTTCAAAACTGAAGATTTCCCTAACATGGACAGTAATATTCCAGCTCTACCTGCTTACGCAGTGTATTTTTCACAGTTAATTTGTTACGCAAGTGTAGACAAATTAAAGACACTTTCTCATTAGAGATAGTTATCTCCGTGACCGCCTTATCAATCAAAGCTACAAAAGGTTCTGTCTCTTACGATCGTTGCAGAAGTTCTTTCATAGGTATCAGTCTCTTGTGGACAATTTGAAGTTTAGATCCAAACTCTTGATTAAGGATTCTTTTTTACTTAGCACTTGGATGATCATTTGTTTCAACTTTCTACGACCTTTTAATAGCAATTGTTGTCGAGTTGCAACCGGACACTACTATAATAGAAGGGAAGGTCTGGCATGCCATAAAATCAGTTTAACCAACCATTTCTTTTGAAATGACTGTAGAAGGTTAGGACCATTGCGGTCGACAATTTTGGTTTCCACCTAATTTTTAAGTTTAAGTCAACAAATGGCCGTTAAAATATAAAATCATAATATAATTTATGCAACATTGTCCTATACAACACACAATTTGCGTCTTATGTTTTTTTTATGCGAAAATAGACAAAAAATTGAAAATTTAAGAGTAAATTTGTTGGGGTAGGGGTAAGTTTTATAGATATATGATGTATATATTACCTTAAAACGGCCATCATTTGTTGTGGTTGTAAAGCAAATATAATAAGCTTTCATTTGATGATATTTGTTTTATTAAAAAATAATATAAGGCAAAAGAAAGGCAAAACTTATTCAAAAACGAAATTATTCAAAGGTCCCTGAATTTGGTATACTTGAAAATAAAATTTTGGTCATTTAAAATATGTTAACATTGTCTTAACATGCTTTATATTGAAGAAAATAGATTTAAAAGCTAAAAACAATTTTTAGAATCGGGAATTGAGATGCACTACGGGTTCTCTAGACCATCAAACTTACGGAATTAAAATGAAAATATCAGTTTTTTCGTTGGGGTAGGGGTACGTTTAATTTCGCTATGGAACGTATTGGGCATAGAAATTGTAATAACTTGGGTTCTTTGTAAGCAATCATTTGCTACCTCGTTTTTATAACTTGAAGGCATTTTGTCAACATTTTGAAGCAACTGAAAGAAAAACTTGAACGAAAAACGAAATTTTCCAAAATTTCGGTAGGTGGGTCTAAAAATGGGCCGAATTCTACAAGTGCGTGCAGGTTATGCTCGTGTTGACATGTTTTATTTTGAAGAAGTGATGTATGCGGACTTAAAAAAATTTATGGGGTTCGGAAGTGGGGGGGGGGGTTGCACGGAAGGTTATTCCAGCCCATGGACTAAATGTGGAGACAATTTTAATTAATTAATAAAAGTCATATAAATACAAGGAGGACTACATCACAACGACGTTGGTGACAGAATTGTCACATCACCTGCAAAAATAACAGGAAGTCGTTTATTCTCACCTCTGAAAATACTTGAAAAACTCGGTAAATCCCCACCATCTGTATAATAAACGCTCATCTAATTGATTCGTTTTAAAGGTATAAAAGCGAACATAGAATTATTGGTACTCTAATCTGCATGTCAATAAAAAACTAGGCTGGTCTTCTAAAATGATTTTAAGTGCAGAAAAAAACGCTGAATTACCAAATGAATGATTTTATGGTCCTTTTTTTCAATGATTCATGTAGAAACTTTCTTTTTGTAGTGGAGGAACCATGTTATTGTCCTTGCTCAGACAAACAGAATTTCGTGACGGAGTACTCAAATATGACGCACAAAGACTTATTGAAAACGATGGAACCGAAATTGCAAGAACTGGATAAGATATTGAGAGTGAATAAATCCAAATTATCCAGTACACAAAACAAATTAGCAAGCAAACCTGATAACAGACTATCAGCTAAAGGAATGGGATTCGTTGCTATAACTTTTCTAGTTCTTACTGTAGCCAGTATTGTTGCAGCAGACATTCTAAACTGTTTTAAACAAAGGACAACTAAATTCAAGATAGCAAATGCACCATACGCCTAATAACTTTTTTTACTGCCGAGTTTTTCGCCTTTTGTCTGTTCTCTCTTACCTTTTTTCTGGTGTTGTGAATACATTTTGGGCCGAGTTTCAATTTTCTGAACATTCTTATCAACACATTTTTCATAGAACTCGGAAAATCAACGGCGTTTTATTACAAAAACAGGAAAACAGCAAACACCTACAATGTTATGTATGGTTTAGAGAAAGATGTCTGAAACAGATGTGTAATGTGTCAAAGGGCGGTCGAGTGGTTAAGGCACTGGACTTTAAATCACAATTGCCGACACCGCTGTGGGTTCGAATCCCGCATATGTCAAGGTTTCAAGGTGCCCCCTAGCTCGGGGATTTCAACGATTTTCAAGCTTGGAACTTCGGGCTTTCTATCTCCACAAACCATGCGACCATGCGAGAAGCTCAAATTTGCTAAACGGTCGTTAATGCCGCCGTCTGTTTAAAAGCTGGTATAGAGCTAATGTTCATTGTTGACTTTTTACGGGTGAGTACCTGTACTTTCTGAAGTTAAATAAATCTGACCTTTGCCTATCTTTACCTTTAATGTCGGCCCAATTACATGCTACTCGTATGTTATCTGTGCATGTGTATCCTGAAATCTGTGTTGGATTATATACTTATATGTACACGAGAAAAATAGCTGTTAAGGTGATTGTGATTGGTCTTTCAATAGTGACCGCAATTTGTCATTATCGGTTCAAGACTGCTGCCAACGTGAGGAGTTCTCACTGGATCATATGAAAAATACGGGACTTTCGAGATAGGAACTCTCGTGTAATTGAAGACGGAAACGATCGCCTCGCATACCAATAAGAAGGAAAACTGGATTTCTAAACATATTGAAATAAATATATTCCACATAGAAAACAAACTATTTATGAAAATGAAGTGCATTTATAATTTTTCCTATATGAAAATTGTTGAACTTAATTTTAATTGACGAAAAAAAATTAACCTGAAGCGTTGCAAATCGATTGAATATAAATCACCCTTAGCTCAACACTGTTCATTAATCAGTTCTTCCCTCTCAATGTATTGATGTATTGATTTTTCACGTATATAAATAGATCTGTTTTCGGAGTGAACACATTTCAAAAGTTCTGTATTCAATTTCTTGTTTGATTTCCTGTTTAATTGCTTGAATCGATGATATTTTTTTTAGAAAAAAGAACATCACATAACATTACATGTGTATTATGCAGTGACAACTTATGTTTCTTCAGTGCAAATCAAATCAAAACATCAAAATATGGAAATGTTTTTAAAAGCTGATAGAGAAAAAAACTGATTCTAAATATATAAGGCCAAAATCAGCTATAGACAGAGCTATTCATGAGAGAAATACCCTTGGTTTTAAACGAAATTTTCTTAAATTTTGATATTTCAAGTTTTTTAATAAACTATTTCGAGCTATCACCGAAGTACTGGCTACTGGGTTGGCTAATAAAAGTAATTAAAACGGTAGTTGTCCCTTTTGTATTGAACAAAAATGAAATAAGAAATATTAAGATGTGGTCATGACAGTCAATTACTGCTGCAAGAAAATGTGGAGATATTGTTTTGGTCTCGTCCGTCTGTTCGTCCGGCCGTCCGTCCGTCTGTCCGTTAGATGAACATTGTCAGTGGAACTCCTTCCTCATTTTTGCACTAATGGATTTAGTTTGTTGTAGAATTGTTGCATATAGTCTGCAGATGTGCAATAAGCTTTCAGATTTTTGAAATTTGTCTTGGTGCAACTAAGAGGCCCTAAGATGTCGATTTTGATACATGTGAGCTTTTCAGTGGAACTCCTCCTTCATTTTTGGATGTATGAATTTTACTTTGTAAACAATTGTTGCATATAGTCTGCAGATGTGCAATACTGTGAAAGTATTATTGTTCGTAGGGTTCCAATTTTCGTGGATTTCATGGTTCACTTTAACCACGAAATAAAATTCCCAACGAAATGCAGTTTTCCCTAGATTTCTAATGGATAGAATTCAAAACCACGAATTTAAGTACCAATGAAATGATGATATTTATGAAAACCACGAAAATTGATGTCCACGAATAAGAACATTCACGGTAAGCTTTCGGATTTTTTTTTTACATTGGTCTTGGTGCAAACAAGAGGTCCCAAGTTGTTGATCTTCACACATGTGAGCTTGTCAGTGGAGGTTCTCCTACATTTTTGGATTTACGGATTTACTTTTGTAATAGAATTGTTGCATTTAATCTGCAGATACACAATAAGCTTTTTATAGGGGTCTTGGTGCAAAAAGGAGGCCCCAAGATGTCGATTTTGACACATGTGAGCCTGTCAGTGGAACTCTGTTTTCTGTGTCAAACAAGGAAGTACTGGGGTGGCCATCATTTCTGATGGCACCACTTCTAGATTTTATTTATTTTTCTCTGTTTACTTTTTTACTTTAAATAATAATTAATCTTTCTTCGTATTTTTACTGTTATTTGTTTAGGTTGTTTTTGTTTTTTACTTCAATTTGTCTAATGTTTTTCTAATGTTTTCCTTTGTTTTTGTTTTGTTTCCCGTTGGCCCTGCATTACGACATTTGAACTCATTAAATAGTATTGCCTGCAGGCGTGGACCCAGGCTATTTGAAAAGGGGGGTTCCAATAAGAAATGAAAGGAAATTTCGCCGAGCGGAGCAAGGCCCGAAAATTTTTAGGGTATTTTCTTAGTAAAACACCAGGATATTCATTAAAAATACATGTTTGTCCAAAAAAGGGAGGTTCCGACCCCCGGACCTTCCCCCTTGGATCCGCCAATGTTGCCTGCAACCCATCTATTCGCCCGTCAACTTGTAAGTCCGAGCGTACATTATTTAGCTTTGTCCTATTTGATTTGATACAAATCATTGGATAAATTATAATTAATAAACTACACAATCCCGTTTTTAACTAATATTATCTTACAACTAAATCAAAATGAAACTGATACTTAATCATTCGGCAAGTATCAATTGGCAGTGAAAATACAAAAATTGTCAGTCACACGTGCTCGTATTGCTGTTAAACTTGAGAATGCATTTATTCTTTTGCGAATAAAAAACAATCATAAAATTATGTGTGATATATCTGTTTTTACAAAAACAATGGATAAGTTATAAGAAACGGCGCTAGAGCATTTTCTGAATGTGTGATTTGATATTTTGAACTTTGGTATGATACTTTTTAAATAAAAGTGACAACAAAATTCTGAAACAAGAGGTAGAGACCAGTAAGGAATATCCAATGGACGTTGTACAAATCAGAGAGCACACAACACAATTGATTCAGCATAACCTGGGTGGATATATAGTTGGATGCAAGAAAGACCAGGAATCTCATATTATTGGCGATTACAAATCAAGATGATACCTCCCTCTCTTCCCCCGATTTTAACCTCATACATTAGAATAAACGAATTTGATTCTTTACAAAGGTGACAGCATGGAGAAAACGGAAGATTTAACTCAAAAACTGTATTCAGTTTTTGCATACTTTTCAACAGATACATGTGTATGAACTTCTCATATTTGTTGAAAAGTATGTTCTTAAATAATTTCAATATATGTCTGAATTGCAATTTCTGAAGAACTGATAAAGAATTCAGTTTGCTATTACTTCAAGTTATCAAAATATGCATGACAACATTATTAATTGAAATAGAGACAAAATACCAGTAATTATTACTCAGAATTAACAATGAAGGGATATGGAGTAAATGCAAATGAGACAAAATCTCTACAAATACATGGTAAAACCAAGCAATGGAACAACGCTTTTATTATTGTTCTTCATCTTGAAGTCACCATGAGGCCTTCAACAATGAGCATTACTCATACCTCATAGCAAGTTCAAAACGGCACCTAGCGTCGGTGAGAGCGGAATTCGTTGCTATTGCTGAGCAACGCTACATCCATGTCTTTTTTTCCTTTCATCCATGGATGCGGGATCGTCAACAGACATAAACTTAACTGGCAAAATGTTCTTACAATCGCTGTAATCCATTGCCCGACAAAAAGACTAGTAGAAGACGATCACAACATAAAAACAACCAAAGGGCATTCATCGAGCCAATTGTAAGAAAACTTGGCATAGTAAAATCATGAGACGTGGCCACAATGTAGAAACATCTATGATTAAAAAAAACGAAACAGTCATAGAAAGCAGCGGATATCGTCACATTTTCCACTTGAAATGGAAAAAGAACTAAAAATCTTCTCCTTCAGGCATAAATCTAATATATACTCTAAAATCCTATGTTTTGCTCAAGTAGTTTTCAGTAATGAAATCAATTCAATACGGGTTTGGCAACAAATATTCACAGTATTTTCATTTACATATGGTATAAATGTATTGATCGCTGAAATTCAGACTATTTTTATATGCCAAAATTGATCGCCGCAATTCCGACAATTTTCATTTGCAAATTGGCATATTAAGACTGCATAAGCCATAACATTGGAAATAAGAGCCTAAATGCTAAAAGTGATTAATGAAAATGTATAGAATGTGACGGCATGCTAATACGTAGTCCAACAGAGTGAAATTGTCAAATTACAGGACAGACAACATATAAAATTGAGGTGAAATACTTACTATGCTGTCAACCATCAATACAATTTTTGGCTGAGCTGCAGAGCTGTAGCCTTAAATTGACCCTGTATAAAATCCCAGTCCATTGGACTTTATAAACATATGTACAATGAAGTGAGTGTGACAAATGGCAATACTAGATGAAACTAATACATGTAAAAATTCTTACAATGATCATGTACAACTGAATGAATGGTGTGATTGGTGTCACTGCTAAACTAAGAACATGCAAAGGAACAAATTTATGGTATTCACTCTATCTTATATACGCAATATTAAGCATTTTGGACTCCGCAATCAACGTCACATTTTCTTTATCCGAAATCTTTGGCTTAAGGAATGAGATACGAATATAAAAATCACAAACTTTGTTTGGGACCACCCAAGAACTATTTTGATCAAATTTGGTTTCAATTTTCCAAGTAGTTTCAGGGGAGATCTTTGAATGCTTTTCCCATAAGGTCCTATGTCAAAATATGTTCCGCACTGGCTGTTATCTTGGAGGTACAAATATAAAAATCACAACCTTTAAAGAGGATCACCAAAGGGCTATTTTAATAAAGTTTTGTTCAAATTGGCTCTGTGGTTTCAGAGGAGAAATGAATGAAAAATTAATAACGGCCAAGCGATGGCAAAAGCTCACCCTTGCAAGTGAGCTAAAACGGTACTTTTTTTCTAATTCCAACTTTGGCACTAATATGTCACATATGCTGGTCGGTCGAGTAGAATAACGAACAGTATGTTACAAATTAATCTGCCTTTATCATGTAGTTTAATTTGTATATTCTGGATATTATTTTCAACCATTCGTAGACAATCTATCACTATATTCTGAATGTTGTGTCTGAAAGCAATTATTAGAGTAAGTCCCCAAATGAAGGGCAATAACCTTAATTTTTTGCTAACATCTATTTATCCCAAATATGCTTCTCCTTGTATATTGTGTGGTGTAAACAGGCCATACACAAAGATCATGTTTTTCCATCAACAGGTAACTGCGTTGAACAGGATCTGTATTTTTGGCATATTCTTTAAATTGGATTACTTTTTATGCATGAAGATTTTATTGAGATCAATTTTCCACTTTACACATTATTGGCACACAGATGTTATTTGCATGTGACAACGGCAGTAGAATACCGAAGGAACAAGGGAAGCGATGACTACAAAAATCGAAGTCCAAAGACATGGTAAAAACGGTAACAGATAAAACCAAAGACAAAACAAGGACGTGAGACAGCTACAATGCACGGAAATAAAAAGATAACATTAAGAACTAAGGCACTCATGGTGTGAACTCCCATGAAAACCGGGAGTGACATCAGGTGCTCCGGAAGGGTAAGCATGTCCTGCTCCGCTAGCAGCACGCGTCACACTATCAGTGAGTCAATCCAGGGTTGAGTCAAATCCGGTTATGTCTAATCCGTGAAGACGTGAAATCTAGCTGAAAATGTCCGTTTTCATCTGGGACACAGACACGTCATATCTGTCAATGATGTCATGGTGACGGCCATAGAATTTCTGAAGGGATGAAAGTAACAAAAGCCGAACAAATCCCTGACTAGGCAGCTTTTGGGACAGTGTTTCTGCTCTAATTAAAAAGTCACTGTATAAACTGCATGATTGTGTATGTTTTTGGAAGTACTTGTATCAGTTTAACTCCCACATACCTGATTTGATTAAATGGCGGTGTATCATAAGGGAACATGTGGTGACCCTGCATTATAACGAAATTAGAGACAAAAACTAGATTATTAACTTATTTGAATCAAGTTGGGTGGATAAACGATCTTAGTTTGTCATTAGCGGCTACACTCTTTTGTGATATTTGAGAATGGATTAATGATTTTCACGAATTAATATGAATAATATCAAAATAAACTGGATAATTAGTACAAAGAGAGAGGGAAATAATATATTTCAACACTTTCAAACACTAACACTCGAATTTTCGTTCTTGGTGTGCTTCGGTCGTACCAGTAACAAAATACGCAATTTTCACTTTTGACCAAATGATAGAAAAAAGAAGGGAAACGGGGAATGTGTCAAAGAGACAACGACCCAAAGGGGAGTTATAACAACTCAAAGAAACAATAAGACCTTCAATGATCGGTGAGAAAACCCCACATTATTGCTTATTACCATATTTTTATTAGTATATTTGTTATATTTCGCTGTGTTTTATATAAAGTTTAGAGCTGAGATTTTATTTCTTTATGCTATAACACTTGTTGGGACTGTCTAATACTAATTTATGGTCTTTATCCGCGCCTTCGGGGATACTTTCTATAGCGTTTTCAATAAGCATGCATGGTAAAGCGGGTAAGCATGGTTTTCATCCTAGTAATTTCATAGATATATTTTTAGGGGCTGTCTTTTACTAGCTATAATTTGAAAATTCAAACGGTTATTTGTACAAATATTCCGAACATACCTAAATAATTTTGGTTGAATGTCCTTACATAGAGCTAACTTTGGGGCGATATAATCCCGAGTAAGTCAAGATTTCCAGTGTCTTATAATTTTCTTCCAGTAAAGTTTTGCAATTCTCTTTAATGTTATAGTACCCAAAAAGGTACTCTGTCTCCTGATATCATTTGGTCCGTCCGTTTCTCGCTGAAATAAAAAAGAGTTAGGAATAAACAGATATTTAGTATATAAATAATATATATAATTTTACAAAAAATATTTTTATAGATTAATATTAAGAGAAGAGTGTAACAAAAGCAACGAAATTACCGAAATCCAAGCTATTCAATATGTGCCTTTGATAATTATTTAAAAATAATCACATCCAATTGAAAAAAATCTTACTTTCAGACATTAGTGAAACTTAGAGTTAATGCACTCAGTTTAACTTATGAGTGTAGTTTTGTTATTTTTGTGAGAAATCAAACATTCTTTTACCATAAAACCGGCTTAACCATTTCTTTTGATATACCTGTACCCAGTCAGGACCATTGCGGTCGACATTTTTCCGGTGGTTTCCATCTGATCTGTCTTTCTTGCCTCTTGACAACTTTGTGTGGTAGTTTATTACTCCCATTTGTACCATGTGAAGCAAATATTTTGGCATTGAAATTTCGTTCTACCACATGACAGTTTATTTATTCATGTATTTATTTACATGGATATGATCAAAACAGAGTTATCTTCCATATACTTGGTCTACAACCCTCCCTCTTTTAATATATCGGTAAGCGAATATTGAAGAAAAAGACAATAATGGGGAATGTTCGAAAATCAAAAATTCAAAGTCATGGCAATTTAGATGTAACACAAATTAAGACAAAATGACAAAGTCATAACAATATACAAAAATTAACAGGATCACCACAAATCGGAGGCACTTGCAATATAAAACCAACAAAAAACAAAAAAAACTGGAGTTATCATCAGATTCTCCGGAAGGGTAAGCATGACCTGTTCTACATGTAGTACAAAGCACACTCTTAATGAAAAATTGAAAAAAAATCTGTGTTGAATTAGAGTCGGTATTTGTCAGCTCGGAATTTAACTTTGGGTGTACTCAAACAGAAACATTGCAACAACTTTCAAAATATTGTGACAATTAAGTGACCGTTGCAACCATCATTAACATAACCGTGGTGTCAAAGAATATAAAACCGTGATTTTGTGTTGTTAACAAAATTTTTGTACCTACTACAGGCACGACAATAACAAATGAGTTGAGCAATATAGACATATGTTGTAGATGTGGGAATATTCCTGCTCAAAAGCAGAAAGTTCACTAAAAAAATCAAAATCATCACGATTGACGTTAATTGTTAACAAGTGTAAGTACAAGTATTATGCTGAAAATGGTGTACAAGTGGCCTCATTAATTTCCAATTCATCTTGGGTATAACAGACATGAAGATACATGTAATCCTTAGATAAAGGGTTGTTTCCGTTTCTGATTGGATGATCGTTAAATACCAAATAGCAATTTCCGTTTCACGTTTCTCATTTGCTAAAACTATTAAAAAAACGTTTTCGGTTTAAAATCGAACTTTCGATGCCGATCAGAAACTAGTTTCCGTACAATTTCGATCTAAATACAAGAAATTTCCCGACGTACTATGTAAATTGATCGGAAACCCCTAGTTTCCGTGCGGTAAACCATGTACTTCACACGAAAACCCTAGTTTTAGTTCGAAATACTAGGTGTACCACATTGTTGTGACTATCGCGTGCCATATAAAGGTCAGAACAAGTGTAAAATCAAGGAGTTACTCAATTGTGCAATTAAAAATGAAAGGAAATGGAGTAAATACACATGAGGCAAAATCCACCATGTCCAATCTAGTACGGCAATGGTTGTTTGGTATCTACTTCCTATTATCACAAAGATTTCAAAAACGCACTTACGAAATATTTTGATACATAATATCATATTATTGGTTAATTGAAGATCGAATATAGAGTAAAATAAGATCATTTTTATATTCTGAAGTACAGGAATAGCCGCAAACTAAAAGTGAAAGAGTATGCGATTGGGTTTTGTTTACTGATTACATTGTACCAAACACGTACACTTTATCCTTATATTTATCTGTAATTACATTGTTTGAAAGCAGATATAAATGAAATTATTTTCTTATCTTTGTCTGCGGAATAAACATTACTATGTGTTAAATTCTAAATGCAAAATATTTTTCAATTTCTTAAAAAACAGGAAGTAGTTACCAATACAACTGTTGTCGTTCCCGATTGAACACAGTGAAGGTTTCTTCTCAACCAGAAACTCCCATGAGCCTGTATCGCTCACCTTGCTTTCAGTTGCCACAATCAAGCTAACATTGTAAGTTTTACAGTTGAACTTCAGTCTCTCAAACTTTGTTAGCTCGAACACCACCAATATCTTATACTGTATCTAATGTCTGATCATGTTTTACTATATTCCTTTGTTGGGCTTATTTGACGAAAATAAGGACCACTTTCGACACCAGTTTTGAAGTCCAGACATCATTTTGTAAATTGCGGTCAACAACAAGTTTTAATACCACATTTTTAAGTTACAGCATCAATATCTATTTGGAAACCAAATTTCAATGAAATTGGACAATGTTGAATTTTTTCGTATTTCTTGGCAGCCATTTGAAAAATGACGGTAAGCGAACAATTTTTTAACATCAGTTTTTAAGTTGTGACATCAATACCTATTTGAAAATGGCAGTCAACAAACAATTTTTAACAACGGTTTTGAAGTAGAAACATAAATTTCCACTTGGAAACCAAATTTCATTGAAATTGGACAGTGTTGAATTTTTCTGTCTATTTTGGGGCCATTTTGAAAATGGCGGTCAACGAACAATTTTTAACTTCGGTTTTGAAGTTGCAACATCAATACCTATTTTGAAACCAAATTTAATTGAAGTCGGACAATGTTGAATTTCCCTGCCTTTTTGGCAGCCATTTTGAAAATAGCGATCAACCCCTGTTTTGTAGTCGCAACATCAATATTTTTTTCGAAACCAAATTTATTGAAATCGGACAATGTTTAATTTTCCCGCGATCAACGAAAAATTTTCAACATCAGTTTTGAAGTCGCCACAACATTGCAAACATTTCATCAATTTACACTTAACCTTATCTTCTATAGTTTTGGAAATAAAAGATGAAAAATATTAAAATTTTGAAAATTCTGTGAAAAACGGCAATAACTCCTACCAGGTTTTTTTTTTATTATTATTTTCTTCAAAATTTCAGTTAGGTTGGGTAAATCTTGGATTGCTGAACATTTTTGCATCTATCTCTTACACTTTTGGAAATAAAAAATAAAAAATGCCAAAAGTTTTGAAATTTTTACGGAAAGGGGCTATAACTCCGAGATAGAATTCAATTTTTTCTTCAAAATTGCATGATAGGTAGATCTCATCATGCTGATGATTTAGTAATTTTACCTACGTCAGATTTTTTATATCTGTAACTGTTTTCGAGTTATTGTCCAAAAACTGTAATTTACCTCTATGTTCTATTTTTAGCAATGGCAGCCATGTTGTTTGACCAGCCGTCCAATCGAACACAATTTTGAAAGTGCATACCCTGGTGATGATTCTGGCCAAGATTGGTTACAATGGGCCCAGCAGTTTCAGAGGAGAAGATTTTTGAAATTGTTGACGGACGGACGAACAACAAACGACGGATGCAAAGTGATGGTAAGGTGAGCTAAAAAGCACATTATAATGTAGTCCTTCCAGTGACCATTAGGGCTTCAACAATGAGCTTTGCTAATACAACATAGTAAGTTCTCATCGGACATTAGGATTTCGAATAACGCTAAATCTATCTTTTTACTGGTCATGGATGCGGGATCTTCAACAATTAACAATGAAGGGATCTGGAATAATTGCAAATGAGACATATACATGTTAAACCTAAGTAACGAAACAACGGTTCTATTGTTGTACTTCATCTTGAACAAACATAAATTAAACTGGCGAAGTGCCCTTTACAGTTACTTTTGTCATCCGTTTCCAGATAAAAGCTTTAATGTCTCAAGCTAGTTACAAGAGATGCTGTCACTATAAACAGGTGGTCAAAATAAAATTTGGAAATTATCAAAAATTATAAATGCCTAAATTTACAAATATGATGGTATATCGATATGAGAAGTTCTCCCCAGAAATGAAATATACATAGAGAATAAATCCCTCTCAAGGGAATCTTTTTGACGGACTCCATGCTGCAGGAGAAGCAAATAACAATGAAATGATATTGAGTAAAGTCTTTACAAACACATGATAAAACCAAGATTTCTGTCAGTTCTTTATGGAATTTTCGTCTGGACAGCACACCTCAAGCCCACGTCTCACGTGTTTACATTTTAAAAATAGGTAGAAATAAAGGCGTCAGAGGTGATAAATGTCTAATTATCGCCTTCATTACTATCCGATATTGTGTGATTATTTCGATACGGAATAAACAAACAAAAAAGGTATCTATTCAATGACATATGACTTGCGGCATAAAGACTGGGCGTTACCTTGCTATATATACCAAACTACTATCAAATTTTCTCAATAGGAGCTCTTTACTTAAAAGTAGAATGAATAAAACTTTTACAGTCATCTTTAGCCTTTTGATTTTAAATTTAATTGAAGTAGATTGTCGTATGCTGAAAATTCTAATTGATAAAGACGTAAATCAGCGTGGTAAGTAAAAGTTAGCATTAAAGTAGATAGACAGAGGTTTTCATATCCATGAGATTTTGTTCAAAGTCACAGCAATTGAAGAACCAATTCTACTTACCCGAAATCTGTAACAAAAAGTATTGGTCATCATGCTTGTTTTTCTAGAATTCAGATCAAAGTTTGCTCAATTGTAGTCATTTGGCTTTAATTTACACAGAATGTACGAGGAAAATATAGAAAGGCAATTTTAGCCTAATAGAAATGAACTTTTTATCCATGAGAATTTGATGTATTTTTTTGAACAGATAGATTATGATGTAATTTTTGGTAACAATAGAAAATGCATATAACACCAAGCTTTTAACGGAGATATATTACAAAGTTTCCGGACTTATCGTTATTTATGGGAAAAGGGAGTTAAATCGCTGCAAAGAAAGCGAAATATGACGTTTCACATCTGTCATTCAATTAAAACGTTACAAAGGGAAAGCCTTCAAATTACTGTTCCGACCCAAAAATCAAACCTACCCCGTATCCGACTGTTTATTTTCTAATGTGCGATTGAATTGCGCAACGCAACAGTATCTATCTACTTTAAGTCTTTACATGTATGTTTCAGGAATATTACTTTAATTGGAGTCAATTTGTTTTTGAAATCTTACCGTTAAAAATATTTGTTTTGACTAAAATTCACTCAAAAAGCATGGTCGCTGATATGAATTCCAAAAAATTGCTGATCTTTGAGCATTTCAGGAAATTTACAAAAATTGGAATCAAATTTTTTGGTAAATCTTACCATTGAAAATATTATTTTTTACTAAAATTCATCCAAAAAGCGTGTTTGCAAACAAGAATTCCCAAAAATTGTTGTTCTTTGAGCGTTTCAGGAAATTTACCAAAATTGGAATCATTTTTGTGAATTTATATTTGAAAATAAGTATCTTTTTTGACTGCAATTTATCCAAAAAGCATGATTGCTAACAAGAATTCCAAAATATACTTTTTCTTTGCGAGATTCGGGACATTTACCAGAATTGGAACAATATTTTTAGTTCTTAGTATTAAAATTATGTCTCGTATGACGAAATAGCTAAAATATTTGACTGTATGCAAAATTTCAAAAAATGTTAGGCTTGGACATTTTCAGGAACTTTTACGTAAAGTGGAACCGAAATAAAATTCCGAAAGCTTATCGGGCATCTATAGACTATATGCAACAAATCTACATCCAAATCAGTTCCTTTATCATAATTTTGTTTACCATTTTTGATAAATGGTTTAAAGTGAAAATTTAGCCAAACTCATAGATGCAAGAAATATAGGTCAATGTGAAGTAATTCTGATATGATGCAGGTACTTGTAAAGATTTAACTATCAACCAATCATCATCTGTCTATGGAATGTAGGTGCTGAGATATGATCGAAAAAACTAAGTCTTACAAATGGCAAAATACATAATTATTTTTTTAAAATAAATTTGAGATACAACTATGAAGTCGTACTGAATATTGTGTCTAAATCTCGTTGAAATTGAATATGATTTGAGAAAGTTATTGAAGTTCATAAAAAGTTTAAAAATTATTTGCAGTTGGAGTAAACATATGTGTGATGGTCTTATGTTCATTTACTCAATATCCTTTCGTAAAATATTTAGGTAAACCAAATGTTAACGTTACCCAATCATTAATCCGATGAACAAACTTATTCAGAAAGGATATACAAGCCGTCAAAAATCAGTATGGACAATGATCATTCGGCAGATACATAAACATTGTAAGTCACAATAAAAATTTTTGATGTGACATTTGGTGAAAATACATAATTTGTTCGAGAATTTGATGAAAATAAATAAATTTTCTGGACAAAATCGCCCAAGCATCCTATGAAAACTAAAGGGTCTTCCCCTTAATTATATTCCGCAACAGGGATAGAATACAATGCATGATCCCTGGGCTAGGCCAAATTCTTCTGCCTCTATGGTATAATTATTACCTATTTATCGTTTATCTTTTCTATTTGGACGTTTACTTTTATTTTTTTAATTTTTCTGTTTTCAGTCCAGGGCAACAGCAAGAATTAAAAAATAAAAGTCCAAATAGAAAAGATAAACGATAAATAGATAATTTTACCATAGAGGCAGAATTCGGCCTAGTCCTTCACGTCTTCTCAGATATATCCCAACTTTAAAAAAACGTCCTTCGTCAAATACAAATTTAACAAAATTAATTAAACCTGAAATTATACAAGAAGTTGAAAACAAAATTAGTAACCCCAAAACAAATATTATTAATATGACGTTGGGATACCCGTTTCTTAATTACAACTAAAATCCAAGTATATTCTCATACCATCAACTCCTCAAAAGGGAGTACTGTGCTTTATTATTAAATAAATAGATTTATATATTTTCCCTGCCATCAAAGCAAATGCATTTTTCCTCGATCATTTGTTTGTTTACTTTAGTACACGTTTTATTGTTTGCTATTTCTAAACCGGGAGGTGTGCGTGTTCAACATGGTTTGATTGGATAGTGACGTCTCTGAGTAGTTATTTAAATCGTGACGTACGATGTTGCTTGAAGTGGGAATTTCCAAGGTCATGTTTGCGCAGGTCAGTTAGCTCGTGCATGCATTGTCCATACTGAATTTTGACGGCTTGTAAATACAGCATTGTTATCAAATCTTTACTTCTGGTTTTTGTTAGCAAAGATATTGATCAGCTTCTAACTGCTTTATAGAGTAAATGAATTAAAACAATTTTTCCTCTTGGCAGTATTTGGCATTGCACAAGATCTTTTTCTTCTTTCATAATTGAAGTTTCATATGTAAGAAGGCTTGAAATCATAGTCATCTGAAATTATGTCTTAAGCTACCTGTCAGTAACTTCGAGCATTTGTCAGGACAGTACCTATGTGTATTATCCTCGTGTTTTATGTACTTCATTGTTAAGGTACTTGTATTGATAAGTTGGACTTTTTTTCTAGTTTGATTTTTTACTGTGAGCCTTTTTGAGTATTTATTAGCCATTCACCACACATAGGAAAAGGCTTTGGATCCAACAAAATGAGTTTAACCCAACCGCAATTTTTGCGCCTGTCCCAAGTCATTGGCTTGGCCTTGTCTTCTTATAAAATTTTAGTTTCTTGATATTCGGGTTATTGGATGTTATTTGTTTCCATTGATTTATCCACTTTTTTTACTTTTGGGGCCATTTAGTGCTTGCTGTATGGTATGAGGTTCCTCACTGTGTTGAAGACCGTACGGTGACCCCTATGTGCTTTGTTTTGGGTAGTTTTAACCAGGAGGTGGGATTTTGTCTCCGTGACATTTACTCCATTTCTTTCTTTTTCATATTTGGGTTAACCAAGTGTTAACGGCGATGACGGAATCTATGGTCGCTTTTTCTAACCTACATGTTATTCGTCTCAGGCGTTAAAAAAAAAATAATGATACACTTACAGTGTATACTTATGTAAAATCAGTTTTGCGTTTTATTTAATAAAGTATGTTATGCTTTAGAAATTAACGCTTCTTTGCGATCGTACGTTTTTGGCTCGTTCATTTGCTATATATTTATGAAAAACACTTTCTCGTGGAATTAGTTTATCGGATTACATCCTCTTATCAGTGAGAAAAAATACTGTACAAAATATATTAAGGACGACATTTTCTCGTTTCATGTTTCCATAACGATTTTCACCTTTTTTCAGATGACATCTCCATTGAAATAAGAAGTGATGTTTCTGACGGCATTAGAGTGAAAAGTGATATGTTAAATGATATCCTAAACAGTAAAGTCTTTCAACTTGGAGATACTAGCAACGATTTAATGAATGTAAGAAAGAGGTCCGGAAAATTACGGTGTCCATCTGGGATTTCCCCAAAAGATTGTTATTACCAACTAATGGCTGTATGGGCCCGACAATTATTGCGTGCCTAAGAACAAACAAAAGTTAGACATTCATACTAATCATTGTATATTTTCATTTATCATTATGCAATCATTGAAATATATACTTATGAAAAATTGTCTTTTTTTCCAAAATCAGAATCTATTGAAAATTGTTATATTTTAAAATATCTGTTTGTGGTGTTATTTGGTAATGACACATCTTGCCCGTTGATTGTATTCTAATTAGCAATCCCTACAATGCACAGTATCATGGTATTGAAAACAACGGCAGTGTATACCGAAGGAACAAACGAGTGAAATATACAAAAGTCGAAGACCAAAGACACGGTTGATCGATATAAGATGTCATCCGACTACTCATTTCTGATTGATTGATTGATTGATATTGGGTTTAACGTCACTTTCAGCAGTATTTCAGCTATCTCATGACGATCAGTTTTAGTGGTGGAGGAAGCCCGAGTGCCCGGAGAGAACCACCGACCTTGGGAAGGTAAATGACGTACTACTCATTACTGTATATGTACTAATAGGCCTTTTCTAAAAATCATTTGGTCCGCCCTTCGGTTTCGGCATTTAAATGTAATAAACAGTTCTGGTTACCAAACCCAACACGGCAAGTGTTGTTCATCCTGAACACAGTTCATGAAACTGTTTATATCTAGATTACAATCTCATTGTTTACTGTGGTTTACTGTGACACTGCACTAATTTTGTTATAATTAAAATGTATTCAGGGTTTAAGTTGTGCATTGTTAGCCAACCTTACGAGTGTATGCCGGAAGCGAAGATCATTTTTACCTCCATTTAATGGGAGAGTTCAAATCCAGGAAAAGAAAACAACACTTTTTGAAAAGGGCTATAGTGACACATATCTCGTCTCGATAAACTTGTCACCCCACCCCGTGCTTTCAGCTAAAATATAAGAAAGAACTAGTGCCTGCTAGAAACTTACTTTTTATGTTTTTCTGACAGTATTTTTTACAGAACATATGCCCCACTGTATATAAACTCCCATAAGATTTCTAGCTGTCAAATCATCCAAATTTCGGTTTAATCGAACCTGTAGTATGATGGATTCAATTGATTAATAAAGCTATGATAGGTCTGGAACAATGAAAAGAATGTAGAGTAAATGTAAATGAGACCAAGTCTCTTTGAAGGTATGGTAATCAACGCTTTTGTTGTTCGTCTTCATGTTGAAGTAATAATGAAACTTTCAACAATGATCTTTACTCATTTTTCATCATTTTTCAGAGCTCGGTCAAGATGACCAAACTCCACTAAACTACTTTTTTAGTATGTTGTCTCATTAAACAATATTTTCAAATGCAGGGATATACCAGTGTATGCATTATGGGATATGTATTCCCAGGAACAAGGTAGAACTCGGCATCTTTACTTTCCACTCTACAAGTACTTTAAAATTCTACTTGATTTTGTTTTCAGAATGTTTTAATGATGGACTCCATATACCTATGCTGATGTGATTCTATATTCTTGCTCGAATTGCACATGAAGCTACATGAAAGTCGAGTTTTGATGATTAGCATAACATAGAAAAAGGTTCCAAATGTTGCAATCTCAGAGACGACAGAGATAAAATCAAAGTGCAGAGTACTGTTATTCGGTTTCCCTGTTTAGTCGAAAGAAAGAATGTTATACTCTTTTGTCGGCTAAATAAAAGCTACCAGTTTCCTTTCTTTTTCATATCTAAAAGAAATACAAAATATTCAAAGAAAATACATATAATTAAATGTCTCTGTTTTTACTGATATCAAGGTTAAATTATTTATTTACAAAAAAGCCCAAGCCCTCCCTAAAATCAAATGGCCGTTCCCCAAAACACCTGGACACTGATTCACATGACATATTTTTGGGGTTACATAAGTTCTGTGTATTTCGATTAATTTTATTTATTTATTTAAACTGCAAACATTAATGAATCGAACGTTGTTATTTGTTTTGTGTTATATACGTGCATACCACGTTTTGTGTTATATACGTGCATCCGTCATGTTTACATCATTGATCCTTCCGCAGAAATATATTCCTGTGTTCTTTTCATTCCCGTTTTGCAGGATGCTCATATAAATACATTGTCCTGAAAAATACATGTACAATTTCACATTAGGAAAGATATCGTCAAGTAAATGAACAATTTTGACGCCAAAAAATCATGTCAAGACATATTCGTACCCGGGATAATTCCAATTTCGACAGCTATATGAAGTTTTCCTGACGGAAAACCTCATAAAAACGCCTAAAAAATAACTTGATATTCGGACATGTATAAGTCATGACCAGTCTAGTCCAGAGGAGTGAAAACCGTCTATTGACCGGCTTTCTAGGCGTCTTTCGTAATCTTATTATGTTTCGTTGGTGTAATCTAATTTATTGTATCATACTTGATGTAGTTTAAGGATGCAGGGGCGCCTTTTTTGTAGAAAAACTTTAAAACTTTCTTGCAGATTGTTAATACAGGAATGCAAATAAAAGCTGTAGTGTGGATTTTCCCTTTTGTGACCGTTTTTTAGGATTTTTTTGCGACGATTATTGAGTGTCTTATAAGAAGCAGGAGATGCTTACTCTACCGGGACACCTGATCTCGCCCATGGTTTTTATTGGGTCCGTGTTGTTCATCTGTATGTGTGTCTTCATTTTCCTTTTTTGTCCCGAACTCAAGTGGTGTCGTTGTTTCTTAGTGTTTCCGGTGTTGCCTTTGTCAATGGATTGTTCGTTCTTTTGACTGACGGTTCGGTTCTCACTTACTATTAAATTGTGTAATATATATCCTGTGTATGAAAAGAAGACAGTTCTGGTGTCCACTTCACTAGCTTTGCATGAAAGTAATGATAATTTTATAAAAGTGATCTTAAACAACAGCAGTAGAATGCCGAAGTAACAAATAAAGTTATTATTACAATTACTACAATATACTAAATAAGTGTATCTGCGTTCTCCGTTTTCAGTGCAGAAACATTAATGTATCAAATCAGAAATAACTGTTTCAAGCTTATTGTGTGGCAGGGTAGGATAAAGAGTAGAAAAATCAAAAGTTTGTATGCTATGTCAATGAATGAGACTGCTAGAGGATAGCTGTTCAAGGAGATCTTTAGAATTTTTTAGAATCCACATTTGATTGACACCGCTCGTGGAGTAGACCTTATCACAGTAACTTTTCTAAATAAGTATGATGTGATGAAAGGTCGACAATAAACAAGAAAAATTAATAAGTTCATGCACTTAATTTTGAGATACAAGCAGTTAATACATTTGGCGGGAAATGTCCATTTTTAAGGTTTTTCATAGGCTTTGTATTGAAATTTGTTAGTTTTTGAAATCGACTGAAGGAGAAATGTTTTTTTTTTCAATTTTGTCCGGAATTCCACAAAGCTACCTGCTTTTAGAATATAACATTAAAATTGGATGATAGTGGGCAAAATATTTTTCATGGTATGATATGGAAAAAAAACAGGGGAATCCGCATATCAGACCAAAGGTCAGAAATCAATGGTGGCAACTGTCGTAAATATATAACAAGTAAGTGCAAGTGCAATGATTTGAGACTATCAGACGCTTAATGTAGTGTCTTCCTTTTCGTTGGTAGATAAAAAAGCTTGAATGTTAAGTAATTGAGAACCGAACCGTCAGTCAAAAGAACGAATAATCCAAGGACAATGGCAATATCGGAAAAACTAAGAAGCAAGGACACCACATGAGTATGGGACAAAAAAGGAAAATTAAGTCACACATACAGATGAACAACACGGACCCAATATAAACCATAAGTGAGATCGGGTGTACCGGTGGACTAAGCATCTCCTGCTTCTTAAAGGTAAGCATCATCTTATAAGAGACCCGCCGTGTTGAATATGTCAAATCCGGTAGAGGAAAGAACATAAATTCTGTTATCATCAGTGAAACAGATATCCCGCAGCAATCCACAAGACCGTGCTGTCCACCGTAAAACTTCTGTAGTGATGACTTTTAGTTTTTGCTTACATACCCTTGCTAAAGTAGTCTATTTGCAATATTTTACGCCAGGATATGGCGTAAATGAACATGAGACCATAACCCATATATTAACTCAAACTGCAATAATTTTAATGAGCTGTATGGCCATTTCGGAAATTAATTCCTCATCAGCAGCACTAGAACCCGAACATAGGAAATCCAAAATGTTAAAAATGCATGAAACCAAACGAAATCCGAATAATCGGTAAAATCGAATAAAGCTAAGGACAAAACTACGATGGAGGGAGTTGAACCTTAGGTTTCACAATTTACATAAATCTAGATAAAAGTTATAAACAAAGTGTACACGTGAGATATAATCTCATGTACAAGTACACCATATCTAAGAAAAATAGAGAGCAAACATCTCAAACACGGGCAATTGTTTTAGCAACTCCACACTGCATTAGAAGACAAACTCCTGTATTAAATATTTTACGAAAGGATATGGAGTAAATGAACACACACCATAACCCATAACTCCAACTGCAACAATTTTAATGAGATGTATGGCCATTCCTCATCAGCAACACTAGAACTAAGACAGGAAATCCACAATTTCCAATAAGAAAATGTTTAAAATGCATAAAATCGAACAAAATCCGAAAAATCAGTAAAATCAAATAAAGCTAAGGACAAAACTACGATGGAGGGAGTTGAAACTTAGGTTTTAGAATTTGCATAAATTTAGATAAAAGTTATAAACAAAGTATACTATACAAGTACACCATATCTAAAAAAATTAAGAGCATACATCTCAAACACGATGAATTGTTTTACCTACTCCACACAAGCAACCGAGCTCTATCAAGGAAGTCACTGTATCGACCACAAGCCCTTGAGTAGCGAATGAGTTGTAAGATGTAAACTCTATATGCTGGTGCTTTTGGATTGCTGCTAAAAGAAAAGTGAAGTTGGCTATTGGAAAACAAAAGTTATCGCGTTTGTCATACAGCCTACTCTGTATAGTGTACCTCTGTTGCCAATTTCTTGAAATTGACAAATGAAGTTCAAGGAACATTGTTCATTTCCCGTTATTATCTTTTGATTTCCGTAAGTATTGAAATATAATAGTATCATGTACTTGAGAATTCTTGATAAACTGTACAGCAAACGCATTACATATGTCGTCAATTCAGCTGATAACTTTTAAACAATAATAAAATCCTAATACTTTTTTATTCCAGTGCAGATACTATACAGTACGTGGAGTATGTCTGTGCAACGTTTTTGGTATCTGATATACCATTTGTGTCAGTTTAGTAAATTTAATCTGCTTTCTCAATGGTCATAGAAAATAATAGATGAAAAAAGGAGAACAGTAAAAAATATTTATAATGATTCACTGTTTTATATAAAACGCATGTGTTCAATTACGTTGTTCACCATTTAGCAAGAGAATTCCGCTTAAATCGGTGCTAGGGGCCGTCTTGAAATACCTGTTAGGTAGGGTGTTTACTCTTTGTTGAAGAGTTCATGATGGTCATTTCAAGATGAAGAACAACAAAGAAACCGTTATTCAATTTCCTTAATCTAAACATGTATTTGTAGGAATTTTTACCCATGTACATTTACTCGTTCGTGTGGAGTAAATCTGTGAAATGTTTTTTGGAGTCTAATATATCAATATTTTTTCAGCTTAGTAAATATCTCTTCTCTCAATTGTCAAAAAGAATCTATCGTAGATACAGTTTAGAAAGCATTAAAGGGTTTCGCTGTTTGATATAAAATAGTACAGAAAATTAATTTAACAAAGAGATGAACCACACAGAATTACAAATTTTGTTAAATTTTAACCAAATGTTACAAAATTTTACCCTCTGTTAAGATTAAGCCAGTTGAATATCCACCTCCCCGTTTCGGTATCAAAAACACAAAGATAGTACTTGCCAATAGATGTTTTACAATTGAGGCATTCAGCAAAGATAGTGTATGTTGTTCGTTATATATCGACACCTTCATTTCGTTTTAAGGGCGAATTACCTTTTCATATATTTTTTAAATGTTGATTCTTAAGTTCCATTAAATTAAAAGTTTACCTTTTCGAAATTTTTCATACTTTACTTTTCCGATAATTATCTAGTTAATTAGGTTTTTGAATGAAAAAATGTTTTTTGAAAAAAAAATGTTCGTAAATCTCGGACCCACACCATTTAGATTAGTTGCAGTGAGCCTAAAATGAGAAATCAAATAAATTGCTTGCCTTGAATGTGTTCGTTTTTAAGGATGTTCGCTGTCATATTTTTTTTTTGTTTTGTTTTTTTTTTGTCGGATTTTCGGAATTCTCTGGTTTAAACTATTTAAAAGCTTAATGATTTTTTTGCTCGGTAACCCCCTAATTCTTTCCATATTTTATTTTATACATCTTTGGAAGCATTCTAACAAAAAATTTATTATATTTGTGTTATTCTTTCAAAATTATTATAGGCTAAACATTGCTCGTGTTAAACATATAAAAAATGCAGAGGAGTTCAGTTTCCCGCCATTTTTTGAAACACTTGTATCTCATAACATCGGTAACCTATCAATTTTTCGGCTTAAATTATTTCTTTTATAATTTTCTAACAAAAAATCACATTTTATTGAAAGCCTTGTGGTTTTAGAATTGACCAGGAAATATCCTTGATATTGGCATTAAGGATGTATTCTCCAGAGAGATTAAAATTTTCCTTCATCAAGTCTTTAACGAAACCTATATTTTCAAAATCCGCAGACCATGAAAAAAATCATATGTCTGTGTTCATGTTTTGTGCTATCGTCATTAGAAAACTCCTATTTTGTGATTTTGGGCAAATTTAGTTAATTTTGGGGAAACTTTAGGTACAAATAACGATTTTTACGATCAAGTTTTCTTTAAAAAATTCAAGATTGTTAGATCTCATGGATCTGAAGAAATATCACCAATACAAACCATAAATCCGTGATGATTTAAGAAAGAATTGTAGGAAAATGTTGCTTTTTAGTGAAATTCAGACACTGTTTAATCTTTCGAAATCAAGATATTTTACATTTTTCATCAACTAAACAGTCAAAACTCACTATGTTTTGATTAAAAAGTTGGAGAATGCTATCTTAACTAAGAAATCATATGAATAAGATGCTTACTTTTCTTGAAAAATTATTTTTACCCCTACCCAAAATGGGCTAAATTGTGACCAAGATCAATGGTCAGATTTTGTCAGAATTTTTTTTAATTTCTCGAAAACTAATAGTCGCAGTCACATGATCTTTTGACACCATTTGGTAAGGTCGTTATATAATCTAAATCAATAAAATGTACTAATGACAAGTTTTATTCATAAACGAGATTCAAAAGAGACTGAAACCTCAAGGAGAATACATCCTTATTAAAAAATGTACACAATGGTGTTAAAGAGGATTTTTCTAGACCCACTTGAGTAAATAAAGTTAAAAAAATATATCAAAACAATACACACTGTTCACTACTTACTTTTTGATTAAGTGGAATAAATACGAATATGGACGCGGAAAAACACACTGTGAAATGGCTAAGAATATAAGACTCCAAACATGACAAACCAAATCACTAAAAAATAAGAAATGCAAACTGGGGAAAGTACATTAGTTTAAAAAGAGCACATACCACTGGAAATATGTTTTAATGATAATATGACAGAAATGAAAATTTATAAGTTTTTAATTATTAATGCTTCATTAACTGACGAGCCCATACAGCCATCAGCTGATAATAACAATCTCTCACAGAAATTCCAGATGGACATCGTAACTTTTTATGCCTCTTCTGTATATTCCTTGGTTTGGTAGTAATATCTTCTGAGGGCATTGCACCTCTATATCGAATTCCTCTGCATAGGTCATTTATATCTGAAAAGCAGCAAAATAATTGCGAATAGCGTAAAAAAATTGACACTACTACAGTATTCAATGTATAGGTGTTTTTGGTTTTAGCTAAAGGTTGAAAACTGTATACAATTTTTGCATATATATTTGTGTGTTCTTTCGATATATTGTATGTTTATTTTTTCCTCTGCACTCTTATGGAATGACAGTGCAGTCACTATTATTATAAATTAGTACTTACGTTATTCAGAAAACCTGTCAGCTGATTTCTACCTTCTACAAATCTATCGTTTCTCAATCGAATTGTCGAATGGATAGACCGAGGTGGAAGGCAAAAAAAAGAAACAATGATCAATGAACCAATGTAAAACTACAAAAAAAATCATCCAATGGGAAACATTACAGGACTTTTGAATCATGATCCCTCCGTAAACAGTTCTATTTTTATACGTGAAAATCAATACATCAATACATTGAGATGGAATCACTAATTTATGAACACTGTTGAGATAATGGTGTGTGACAGGACAGCCTATTTGCGTTGTAGTAGGTAGTAGATATATAGCCAGTAAAAATCGATTGAGCTAACGGAATATTTCTTTAGCTCTTTCGGTTAGGCGGCTGGCTGAAGTACTAGAGGTCCCGGGTTCGCTCCCCGGTGGTGACCATTGCAATTTTGTAAGAAGATCCATGCTCTCCGGTTACATTTGGCGCCCAGGAATAAACCTACGGTGGTTAGAAGGAGCTAAGCAGGGCTTGTGTGTGATATTTGTGTTCAGAGTCAAACATAGTAAGTATGATGACTCTCGAGGTGGGGGAAGTGTGACAGGACAGCCTACCTGCGTTGTAGTAGTAAGTAGATATATAGCCAGTAAAAATCGACTGAGCTAACAGAATATTTCTTTAGCTCATTCGGTTAGGTGGCTGGCTGAAGTGCTTGAGGTCCCAGGTTCGATCCCCGGAGGTGACCATTGCAATTTTGTAAGGAGATTAATGCCCTCCGATTACAGGTGATTTGTACTTAATCGATTTGTAGCTTTGTTTTCGTCAATTAAATTTTTGCTAAAAATTGCCATATAGGTAAAAGTATGAATGCACTCCAATTTCATAATATTGTTTGTTTTTACGTGGTATATATTTATTTCAATAGATTTAGAAATCAATATGAAAAAGAAAGGAAATGGGGTAAATGTCAAGGATATCCCACATCCAGGTTAAAACGACCCAAAAACAAAGCATCTAGGGGTTACCGTGCGGTCTTCAACACAGTGAGGAACCTCACACCATACAGCAAGCCTTAAATGGCCCCAAAAAGGTAAAAATGAGAATAAATCAATGGAAACAAACCACATCAAATAACCTAAATATCAAGAAACTAACATTTTATAAGAAGACAAGGACAAGGCAATGACCAACATATTCCTGACTTAAGGACAGGCGCAAAAATTGCGATGGGGTTAAACTCGTTTTCTCGGATCCAAACCATCCCTCTATGTGTGTTGAATGGCTAAAAAATAAATACACAAAAAGTATTCCTTCTTACTGGTATCCGAGGCAATCGTTTTCGCCTTCAATTACACGAGAGTTCCTATCTCGAAAGTCCCGTATTAATTTAATACATATAACTTTTAGCTAAGTGGAATAATGCTTATTTGTACTATGTAGAAACTGTGTCTCTTGTGCATTTACTTCATATTTCAACATTAATTATTAATCAATTTATTCGCTTCAGGTTAATTGTTTTTCATCAATTAAAAATCTATTAAAAACGTTGTCATTAGAAGAATAACATAGTACATTTCAAGTTAATAGTTCTAATGCAGGTATGTTAATAACGCTTATTTTTATTGGTAGTCTCAATGGGTAAAAATCCACGGTTTACCGACGAAATCGTGCATATGCATACCACATTTCCAGTAATTAAAAAATCTGTATACAACATGTTTATATTTGCATTAGAATAGAGATAACAACACTGTATTTTAAGATCTTCAAGTGTAGATCTAAAACTTCAAAATTTTGTTACTATTTATTTATTGCAATAGGTCCAGAATCAAGTCTCATTCATGTCAACTGGTGTTTTATGGAGTTCCTAACTCGAAATTTCCGTAGCAGTTGCGAAAATGAACATGAACTGAAAGTAGCAATGACATAGATTACAGTCGCAAAATATATGATTACATGGAAGAAGAGCATTGTATTGACAAATGCATAAGCATAATTATAAAAAACACTTAATACTGGCTAGTTCCTTGGACTATATATAAGGACAGAGATAAGATAAAATCTGTTTTAAATTACTTATAAATAGTCATAATAAAAGACAATATCACTCCACATTATCATAAAATCATTCTATTTCGTCTACATTTTACCCACAATTATTCGAGGAACATTAATTAAAAATCGCTTGGTTACCTGAATTACGAATTTCTCGATTCGCACTTAGGCAGTATTGTTTAGAATCTCGTTAATTTTTTTCATTGGTTATTGAGAGATAACAAAGCAAAAAAATGGAATTATTCAATTGTCAGCGTATCTGTGTCTTTCTTTGGCATAAGCAGCAAAATTGGTCAAACATAACGGTTAGCAGTCGGCTTGACAAAGGATACCACTCAATGTAATGGACCACTCATTGTAATGGATAAAAACAGATAAGTACGAAAATCTAACAAATATTCAAAATAATGATGAAACAGAGCTTACTCACCACTGGTTTGGGTGCCTTCTGTTAAAATTTTCAAAATACAGCAATTTCCTTTGGGAAAATTTAAAAGCAAAAGACTAAAGATAATTACTAAAAACTTATCCAATTCGATATCCTCGTAAACAGTTGTGACCTAGAAATTTTGTAGTCAATTTTGTATATATAGCAATGCATCGCCTAGTCAAAAATATGCGTGTGATACCTTTTTGGTGTTGGGTTTATACCACAAACACGTGTACAAAAACATGTTTGATATATCTTATGTCAGTCACGCCGACTCCTATCGTGAAATATACAATTACTGTAAATTGTTTCTTATCGACAAATTAAAAGAATTAATCCACAAATTATGAATTGTGACAATACACGTGGATTAAGTGAAAGTTGAGGCGATTTCTGTGTACTCAGATATAAGACTAAACATATACGATGGACATTACTAATTTGCATGTCTGTCATTTTTTAACCTCCTTCCAGTCAGCCAAATCTTTTTTGAAAATAAAATTTTACTTAATTGTAAACCTCAGATCAAATGTGTCCATATATAGCAAGAATTGCACGTTATTTGTTATTAATTAATCTTTATGAAAGTATCTTCATAATTAGAATTGTAAACGTGTAATTTTGACAGTGGCAATCATTATTACATTTTATATATAAAAAAACTAAAATTATATTATTGAACTAGTTTTTCAACAAAAGTATTTTTATGAAATTGTAGGGAAATGTGCTGAAAATTTATTCCAGATTATTATCAAAGATATAACTCAGTTTATAAAAAGACAGAGAGGTGATCTCGACCAATCAGATAACAGGATTTCACTTGTCATATTTGTAAAGAACATATATCATTACTCAAGGATATCTATTGTATCTCACATGTTATGGTCAATAGCTTAAAACTGCTTGAGGCATTTCATTTAGAATGCAAAGCATTTACCTGTAAAATGAGAAGAAGTTGTCATTCACTCAAAAGCCAGGGTGGTGTTCTCGAAAGTATCCTAAGATTTGTCTTTAGACATATTTTATGACTAAGTTTAGGATGGACTTAGGATCATCTTACGACACTCTCAAGTTGTATCTCGAAGCTATCTCAGGCGATTCTTATGTTAGGATGTTCTTATGATATATAAAGTGTAATATTTCAACTTTCATTATTAAGTTTAAGAGTTTTAAGATTATCAATTTATGGCTAAAGCTGTATCCAGCCATGATCAGCAAGTAGAGCTTTAGGCTTAATTATTGTAAAATTAAAGACACATGGTGGTTTCCAACATAATATTTTTACTAAATTATTTGATAATTTAGTTTGGTCTGTCATAAATTTTGGCTCAGCAATTTGGGGCACAAAAGAGTTCTCCTGCATTTCAGCAGTTCAGAACTGAGCCATGAGATTTTTCATGGGAGTAGGAAATTATACTCCGAATGATGCAGCAGCTGGCGACATGGGTTGGAAACCCCCATGTGTCAAACAATAGACTAATATTTCAAGACATTTGCCCAGGTGTACAAAAATGGAAAGTAATAGAATACTAGTAAATTATAAGGTGTTTAAATGGTCAATAAGAAAGGGTAGTAATAAGAATAAAAATTGAAGTTATCAACTAATGGAGATGTTGAAATATTATAACATGGAAAGGTTTTGTAATATTAACAAGTATATACTTGATTGAAGAACAATTTATCATTTAAAACAGGAAATGTATAATAAATATAAAACAGATTGGTGTGAAAGATTGGCTATATACGGCCAAGGTAATAAATTGAGAACATTTAAATTGTTTAAATTTTCATACTGTACTGAACAGTATTTGTTACAAAATATACCGATTCGTCATCGTAGTGCCTTTGCCAAATTTAGATGTGGCGTAGCGGCATTAAAAATTGAACCTGGTCGGTATGAAAGGTTAGAATTAAATGAAAGATTATGCATTTTGTAATAATGTAGAAGATGAGAAACATGTATTGTTAACATGCCCACTGTATGAAGATCTTAGACAGGCACAATTCATGGATGTTATAAGATACAATAATGACTTTTCAAATCTTTCCAATGATCAAAAATTTTCATTTTTATTTAGTAATAATGAAATTATTATGTAATTCTGTTGCCATAACCTGCAATAATATTTCTAATGAGGAGAAACAGTATTTATTATTCTAAGAATTAAAATGATGAATGTTCGGTTTTTTTTTTTTGTTTGGTTTTTTTTTTACGCATATTGTATGCTGATGAAAGTTTTAAAACACTTATTGTATAGGCTTGTTCGCGAAAACAATCAGTGACGTCACAAAATCATTTTTTTTTTGGTTGACAAAATTTTATTTCAACAATAACTTGCATTGTATAGCAATGGGACAGAATGTTATTTTTTAAATATAACTTTTTACGTATTTGTCTGATTTTGGATCTGTAAGATGCATAAGAAACCTCGAGATTTTTATAATTTTTCTACCAATTTACTTTTTAAAAATTTCCTCTGAATAATTTGAAATGTGTATTGCAAATATTTGGACATTGGCAAAAATTGGAATACTATACAGATACGTGAATTAAATCAAATAAAAATAATCAAATATCGAAAATTTTTATATCCTATTAAATACGAAATGTCTACAATTTAGATCAAAGAAATTATAAAATTACCTTCAAAAACAATTTCATACCAGGTAATTGAAAAATGACATTTTTATGACCCTAATTCATGAAGGTAAACGGACAGAAAGTCACAGGACAAAAAGTCACTAATCTGCTAGGACAAAAAGTCACAATCTGTATTCAGTTTACATTGGTGGACAAAAAGTCACAATTTACTTATATTTTTGCTTCATGTGTATGAAGGTGTAGAACAAATGGCCACACAATTATATCAAGTGACTCATGAAATTGAATATGATATTTTTATCATTTTTTTTTAACTACAGCAGCTACATATGAAATTTTATTGCTAAGAATAACTAATAACATTTTACATTAGGTCTGCCTTCTCTCGTCATACCCATCTTCTCCGTATTTAGTCATGTACTCCCCTAGTCGAAGGCCATATAGGCCGAAACGTTGGGCAGTCTTTCCTCCCTCTCTTTCCATTTTTGTCATTTTTATGTGTTTTTTAAACAGAATGGTGAGTCAAGGAGATCATGACCCCATACATGCCATATTTAAACTAAAATTGAAGGAAATGTATTCCGTTTTATTTATTCATTGTTCAAAATGATACTTTTTATCCTAATATATATTGTTCAAAAGACAAAATTTATAAATTGTGACCTTTTTTGTCCGAAATGTTTTTAATTTAAACTGTGACTTTTTGTCCTGTGACTTTTAGTCCGTGGCTTTTTGTCTGTGACTTTTTGTCATGTGACTTTCTGTCCTACATTCTTAATGAATACGATTTCTTTCCAACCAAAAGGGTCCACAGGTAAAATTTTCGATGCTGTGACGTCACGGCGAATAAGCCTATATAACCATGTAAAATGCATAATAAACCTCGAGATTTTCATATTTTTTCTACCGATTTACTTTTTCTAAATTTCATCTGAATAATTTGAAATTTGTATTTCAAATATTTGGAAATTGTCAAAAATTTAAATACTTTACAAATACGTCAATTAGATCAAATAAAAATAATAAAATATAGAAATTTTTATATCCTGTTAAACTGTAAAAATTTCTTCAATTCAGATCAAAAGAAATTATCAAATTACCTTTAAAAACAAAACCATACAAGTTAATTGAAAATGACATTTTTATGACCCTAATTAATGATTACGATTTCTTGCCAGCCAAAAGGCTTCACAGGTAAAAATATCGAGATTGTGACGTCACGGCGAATAAGCCTACTGTATATAGGTTTTTACATAGTCTCTCATAATTCTTTTAAGAATGGCACATATATGATAGCTTTTAAGTGTATATTCAACATATTTTATCATATGTATTACGTATTTTAACTGAATATGATTGGATGACGTGAGACTTTAATAAGATATTGAATCTGAATCTCCTTCTAACGCTTGTTCTTATTCACGAAGAAAGAGATTATTATGTTCTTACATACTGTGAAAGTAATTTTATTCGTGGATGCCAATTTTCGTGGATTGCAGACAAGTCGTAAGTTCATGGGTTCTTAAATTCGTGGTTTGAGACTTTCCACAGTACAAATCAACGGGAGATTTGTATTTCGATGGGTATCAAATTTGGTGGTTTAAGTCAACCATGAAATCAACGAAAATTGGTACCCCACGAACAATAGTACTTTCACAGTATACGAAATGATTTCGTGGGTGCTGTCCAGTTTATTCTCCCTGCTTATTAGTAATAAACAATTTCTACAATAAAAATAAAAAAATAGAACTATGCAGTTTGTATGTATCTTTGCATGTATTTTGTGTTACAATGTGTTACTTGGTTGCTTTTGTCTTGCTTTGAAAAAATTATATCACAATGTCTGTCATCTCCTTACAGTTAAAGTACATTTCCACTTGTAACACTATTATATGTCATTGAGTGTATTGAAATAAAGTATTTGTTGTGTTGTTGTTTGTTTAAATTTACCCTTTTAAAGTATATAATACAGAAGGAGTGCTACCATTTTATTGAAATAATCATAAAAAAGATATTTTTATAATCATTTCTTTATATTAAATACCTTAATATAAAAGGAGTTTTCCAAGGAGATATATTTTTCCAACTACATTTAACAGAATATATATTGCTTCATTTTTCGTAACCTGCATGTATATACAAAATGAATTCAAATTTTTATCGGGTGCAAAAGACACGCCGGCAATACAAACAAATTCTTTTTTTTAAGTCATTTAGGATTTGGTACGATATTGATGTATATTGTAAAATAATTAAGCCAAAAATAATGTTAAACTTAAAATACCGGCAGCTGAATGTACAACTATTTTTTTCAAACACTTTGAAATTTTAGTGGGAACCGAGCAATTCTGTTTTTTTTTTTTTTTTTTTTTTTTTTTTTGTTAGAAATTCAGGATTATAAAATAATTATGCTAAATAGATGTTAAACAAAAATACCAGCAGTGGGACGTACGATTATTTTAGGTTTAATTTTTAGAATTTTGATTGGAACTCAACAAATAGAAATATTCTTTAATTTTCATTTAGAAATTCAGCATTTGAAAGTCCATCAAACATTATCAGGATCATACGCATTTAATTTTTCACTTTATTATTTTGTAATATATTTTTCGTTCTGTTTTTGTTTTTTTTAATTTTGTATTTTGTTTTTGGCTTTTCCTGTTTTCTTGTACTTTTCTACAAATTAAGCATTTGAAAGTCCAACAGACATTATGAGGAACATAAGCATTTACTTTTTTATTTAGTGCTACATTTTTTATTCTGTTTTCGATTATTTTTTTTTTATTTTTATTTATTTGTTTTGGGGTTTTCCTTTTTCTTGTACTTTTTTGTTTTTGTTTTGTTTTTGTTTTTATTTTTTTTGCTTTTATGTTTTTGTATTGTTTTTGTTTTTTTTCGTTTTGTTTTAGTTTTTGTTTTTGTTGTTGTTTCTTTGTTTTTTCCATTTTTTTTTTCGGGAAGAGTTTGTTGAAATGTCGGAGTCAAAAATTGTACCGTTGTGTGTTTGTGTATTTCTATTACTTGTATACAAGATGATTGCAATTATAAACATA
>MJUU01037134.1:5270-22177 GCA_002080025.1 Modiolus philippinarum | reverse complement strand
TTTTTTTTTCTTTATTCTTACATTTGATTGAATTATGTATTGCTATAAGTATGTTTTATGATATATCTGTACATATTACTTTAATTATTGAAATTGTTTGCATTATATAAAATGATCATATGTAATCTCTATATGAGGAAATAAAGATAATGAATGAATGAATGAATGAATGTATTTTGTTTTTGGCTTTCCTGTTTTCTTGTACTTTTCTACAAATTCAGCATTTGAAAGTCCAACAGACATTATGAGGAACATAAGCATTTACTTTTTCATTTAGTGCTACATTTTTTATTCTGTTTTCGATTTTTATTTTTGTATTTGTTTTGGGGTTTTCCTTTTTCTTGTACTTTTTTGTTTTTGTTTTTATTTTTTTTTGCTTTTTCTGTTTTTGTATTGTTTTTGTTTTTTTTTCGTTTTGTTTTTGTTTTTGGTTTTGTTGTTGTTTCTTTGTTTTTTCCATTTTTTTCGGGAAGAGGGGATTATTGTTGAAATGTCGGAGTCAAAAATTGTACCGTTGTGTGTTTGTGTATGTCGATTACTTGTATACAAGATAATTGCAATTATAAACATATATGTCCAAGATATCAATTTCAAGTGATCTATTTCAAAAAAAGAATTATTGATAGCTTTTTTAATGATGACATATAAAATAAAAGCTAGACGAAGCACAAGTTACTTTACTTTACTTTTTGCATGACAGAGAAGTTACCTGTTTAAATAATTTCTGTTGATTCCCGACATGTCAATTACAGGGGTTTGCAAACAGTTACCTAATATGATGTTTTCTATGTAATTATACATAAATTGTAAAAACCGGAAGATGTTATAAAGTATAAATATGTTTGTATCACAGGGAAATTCACTCGTGTTCAACGGTCTTACTATCAGAAAGGTAATTATTTATGTCTCTTTTAATGTCATTAATTTTTTATCGAAAAAATATTTTATTATTTTTTTTCATTTATTATAATTTTCTTCGCTTATTCTAGTTAAAGTAAAACTATTTTTAGTGTTTATGTTACTTCTAAAAATAATACAAAATAGAATAAAGCGTACAAAAAATACAAGAAAAGAAAACAAAATGTAGATTGATACCAAATTCTTGCAATGTACCGAAAGATTAAGAGCGATCTTAATTGTATACTATGTTATAAATATTTAAAACCTTTGATTAATGTCATTTTTCTGCCGCTGTTGGTAATTTGTTCTCTATCAGTTTTTAAACATCTTTGACTTAATGGTCTTCCAAACGTTTAGATTTTATCTGCACTGAAGAGACATAAGTTGTCGAAATGCGCATCTGCAGAATCAAAATTCACAGTAACTTCGGTATTTAGTGATTTCAACTTAAAATTATCGATCTATCTTTTCACATGTAAACACATGCATATTCCTTTTATTGCAAACTAGTTTCTGATGGTTCTCTCATATAACAAATATTTCTCATAACAATATCTGTTTATGATGACCTAGACTTTTCTTTTTCAATTATTTATTTTTTTAGTACTTGTTTATTTTTTCTTTCTGTTTTTGTTTTGCTACCTTTATATTTATTCAGAAATTTTTTTGTTGTTGTTGTTTTTCTAAGGAGGGGGGTTCTTTTTGTTTGTTTTTAATATGATTTGTGAAAATACAGATAATTTCATTTTTTTAAATATGGTCTATTGATTCAATGAATTTCTGTTCATGAACTACTACCTGCAATTTTTTGAAATAATAAAGGTGGAATTCTCTGGATTTTAAGAAGAATACCGAAAGAAAAAAAGAGGTATACATTGGTGGATCCATTATTTGAAGTTAGAAGGGCACAATAGAAAGAAATAGCAATTTAAAAAAAAAAATTCCAAAACCGTGATATAACCGTTTGAATTTATATTTTGCCAAATTTATGGGGTGGGGCACATGCCCTTTACGTCACCCTCTTGACCCGCCCCTGACATAAAAAGAACATTTTCACTTCCAGAGACACATATAGCCCCATAACAGAAGAATAATGCCCCCCCAAAAAATAACAAAAAAAAACTCGACAAAATTACGAAAATCAGTTACAAAACAGTCGAAACATAAAAAACAGAGAGTGAAATAAGTTGCGCCGGAAGGGTAAGCAGTAAAAATAAAAAGAGAACAATAAATTTCAAACACTTACAAAAAAACATAAAAGACAAACCTAGAAAACGATAGATACTCGGGATGCCGTATCGTCCTGCTAACGTATACGAAAATCGACAAAATGTCACTGAGAAACTCGAGGCCAAAGCCGAAACCAAAAACATAAGATAGAGTTACATACAGGGGAAAGAGCCGCAAAAAAGACATTGAATGTTAACAAATATTAACTTTTTAAATATTTTCTTTCAGAATGAAACTCACCATATCTGCCGCTGTTGTTCTAGTATGCCTGTGTGGCTTGAACGGCATTCGTGCCGATGATTATTACGGCGGAAGTTATGGTGGTAAAGTAGGGTATGCTGGAAGCTATGGTGGTATTGGAGGTGGATACGGTGGAAGTTACGGATATGGAGGGTATTCCGGATATGGTAAAAGTGGATATTCAGGATATGGGCACAAGGGATATTCCGGATATGGACACAAGGAATATTCCGGATACGGCAATAAACACTACACAGGATACGGAAAATCAAGCGGAACCATAGTTGATGAAACCACCTACAGTATCCCAATGCCCATGCCTGTAGCTGCACTTACTGGAGCCGAGACATACGGTGCTGGTGTCGCTGTGGGAGCTGGTGGTAATGATGGTTTATTCGGAGGAAATGCTGCCCTACCCTGTAAGTAAAAGAAAAATAATTATTTCAAATTTGAAAAATCATTGTTACAGCTAGGAATAATTATACCAATTGATATTTGGATGTCTTCTGCCATTTTGAAATTGCATTTTATGTATTGTTCGATATTTTTTCAGAGTACAAATATTTTTCTCCATGAGCTACACATTTCAATACTTTTGACAAAATTTAAAGAAAAACCAGGATACAAATCTCCTAAAATGTTCATTATTTTTGCTCAATTTACATAATAATTATTATTGCAAAATGTTTAGAAAAGAATATTTTAAGGAGGTTTGCTCCTCATGTTTTGGGATTTCTGTCAGATTTTCGGAATTCACTGGTTTTAACCATTTAAAAGCATTATGATTTTTTGCCCATGGATCCCCTATTTTTTTCCCATAATTCCATTTCATACATCTTTATGAGCATTCGGTAAAAAAATCATTAAACTTTATATACTCTGTCCCCGAGGGTATTCACCAGCCCAGTAGTCAGTACTTCGGTGCTTACCCAAAAACCGATTATATTTGGAACCTTACAATATCTAAATTTTTGTAAATTTTGTTGAAAACTAAGGAGTATCTCCCTCATGCAAAGCTCTGTCCTTAGCTGATTTTGGCTCTACATTTAGATCATTCTATTGGTTCTCTATCAGTTTTTAAACATCTTTGAGTTTCTGGTCTTCCAAATGTTTAGATTTTATCTGCACTGATGAGACATAAGTTGTCGAAACAACGGCAGTAGAATACCGAAGGAACAAAGCGGTGAAATTCACAAAAATCGAAGTCCAAAGACAGGGCAAAAACGAGAGCACAGAAAACAATGACGTTAGACGCAAAAACAATAACGTTAGACAGACACAAAGCACAGAAACAGAAACCACAACATTCAGAACAAAAGCACTCACAGTGTGAAATGCGCATATGCAGAAAGTAAATTCACAGTAACTTCGGTATTTAGTTATTCACATTCATTCGTGGTGAAACCTTGATAATGTTAATCCTATGAAAAATCCGAAGAGTTCAGTTTCCCGCCAATTTTCAATCACTTATAACTCAAAAACAAGATCAACAACTTTTTTCACTTAAATTATTTCTTTTTTAATTTTCTAACAAAAAATCACCTTTTTGAAATCTTATTTATTTTCAAATGGAGTAGCAAACCCCCTTAAACAGGGATTCAACAAATAAAATGTACACTTAAGGTAGTACGAGAGTTTAAAATTGCGCATCATTGTTGCGCATGTGACAAAAATGGAATTCACTATGGGAACGTTGCCGAAACCATTTCCAATGTCTTGTAATAGTTAAGTTTGATGAAATATGCCACTTTTATTGCGTAACCACGCAGAATATTGAACTTTTCAGCTAACTCCAGTTTAATTAAGGGGAGATAATTTGTATAGAAATAATAGGAAAAAATGTGTTTTTCGCGATTTATTCAAAAATAAGTTCGGTGACCCCCAATTTTTTTTCATGGAAATCGAAGGACAGTATATTAGCTATCAATTTACCAAATTTTAAAGAATTCTATCTGATGTTACTAAAATGATTTAAAATTTTGTTAGAATTCGCTAATTTTCCCTATTATTTTAACCAAAATAGCAGATTTTTACATTTCATATTTCCTTCTTATATGGCCGGTGACCCCTTATTTTTATTTTATTTTTCGTATACTCTAATAACAAAGGGCAAATCATGAAAATGTCAGAAAATTCTATCTGACAAAATTTTAGACTCCCGTACCACCTTAATAGACATGAGTTGTCCAAATGGTCATCTGCAGAAACTAAAACAGAATTAACTTATTTATTTGCTTATTGCGTATACATCACAACCGGTTTTAATGCAAGAGTTATCTCGTCATTTCGAATTCATAGTTATTTTCTCGAAAAGCATTTAGTACTCGATAACTATCTTGTTATTTTGCAATAATAATAAATAAGCACGTGCTTCGAAAGCCGAGCAAAGAAAATTACCCTGTAGAATAAAATACGATCGATATTGATACAAATTATGTATGCATGTTTTTTTCTGTTTTATAGTATTACTTCTCCTGTTTGCCGTTCTCCTGTTGAGAAACAACAACAACACATCAGGATAAACACTGAACACATAACCATCTTATTTATTGTAAGTAGTGTACTGTGTTTCTGTTGAGTAACAAAATCATTTGAATTCTAGAAGTGTTTTGTTTACATATTTTTGTTTTATTTATTTATTTTTTTTGTTTTTTGTTTTTAGTTTTTTTTTTTAATTTTATTTGTTTTTCGTTTCGTGTATATTTTTTCTTTCCTTTTTGGTTTTGTTTGTTTTGTTTTGTTTTGTTTTTTGGGGGGGGGTGTTTTGGTTCTGTTGTTTCTTTTTTCTTCTTCTTTTTGTTTTGTTTTCTTGGGTTTTGTTTTTTTAAGTTTTTTTTTAGTTTTTTTTGTTCAAACAACTTTCATAAACTGTCATTTTTCCTAGCGAAAACATATTTATTATCCATTGTTCACATAAAAAAGGAAGTTTACGTTTTGCTGTATAAACGATTTCTACTTGTATCTTAACTCACCACCAAAGCTCTTAAACCGGTAATAATACAAAATAATTGCCATTAGATCACGTAAGAGGTAGGGACTTTGAATTTGACAACATTTAGGTTGGGAATATTTTTTTCATAGTTGTATTGCGGAAAATGTTACTGGTGCAGAATTGCAATAATTAAAATACATATTTATTGTTTCATTGTATCGGAGTTAAACTGCAGTCCTTGAAATTTCAAGTACTACGAATTTACATACATATTTTTTTTGTCTATGAAATCTATACAAATTTCATTTGTGTTAAAGTCTTGATTATTATATTTTCAGATCATCCATTAGTTGGAAGCTCTGCAGCATGATTTGTCACCAGAGAGTCTCATTAGTCGGTCAACATTAAAAATGCTATAATCACATTTTCAGACTTCTTGATTAATACATATCCAGAAGGGGTTCCAGAGGTTGGAACCCGACCTGTCTTTGCAAACAAAATCAAATTTCGTGTAGATTTTAGGTACACATTTTGAAATTAGCAAAAAATGAAACCCACTCAATTATTCTGGAAGCCCATTGGAACCCTAATTTTGTCGAAGGCTAGATTAGTCAATGCAACGCCGATCCTTGACAAAAACTGTATTTTGAATTTTTGTATATTTTTCCGAGAAGTTATCTCCTGCCATGAGATTGTGGTTCGGTCACGATAAATTCTTTTTTTTTGTTGGTTATCACATTTCTATTACCTTAAAAGCAGAAGTGGATCAATTCATTGGCAGCTTTTAACAATGAAAACATCACAAAGTAATAAGAACAAAATATTAACAAATGTAAAACAGCAGATAAAAGGAAACATCTGCAATGGATGAAAATTGCAATCACATGCCACAATCTGTCAGTGAACTACACAGGAAAGACACACAAATAAAACAAAAAGACAAACGTAGAAAACGATAGGAACAGCCGGACTTGGTACCGGCATTAGCAAATTCTAGTGGTAGGGTTAATCCCGTTGATTGGTAGCAAAACCGCCCCTTTATGCCTTACGGTTATAATACAGATGAGCCTAGTCTTTTTCATGAAATCATGCAAAAAGTCGTGCTGTTGGAAAAATGCTAGCATTGCTTTATGTGGAGATTGGAATTTTGTTTAGAATAAAAGTCTTGCACACATATAAAATCTTACATAATAGGCATCCAAAGTTACGAGAGAAAAAAATTGAGAAAATGATAGAAAATTTAGCTTTCGTTGTTCCTTGGAGGATATGTCACCAATTCGAAAAGAAATACACTTGGTGTCAACGTTTACCAATAAAACAAAGTATAAATGACTTTTTCTCTTGTCCTCAGATATTTTTTCTCTCATGAAAGGTTCCTCACTGTGTTGAAGACCATGCGGTGACCCCTAGAGCCTTTGTTTTGGGTAGTTTTAACCTGGAGATAGGATGTTCTCCCCTTGACATCTACCCCGTTTCCTTTCTATTTTAATAAAATAATATCAGGTTATAGAACATATCATTCCGCTATAATTTTTATAGTTTTTCTGCTTCTCTTACAAAACATGTTAAGGGATACTGGAAATTTAACTCTCAATTATTGCGAGATTGTGATTAAATTGATTTTAATAAAACTTGTATTAAAGAATCTATAGAGGAATATCATTTATCTGGCTACTTTGATGATCCTTTTCATATTAAGTGTCATGTTCGGATTAAATGTTTTGGGAATTATTGAAGGTAAAAATACATATTATTTCTATTGAATATTGTTTGAAGAAATCAAAACAAGAACAAGAAGCTACAAAACATTTGGAACAAGATATACATAAAGTAGAAAATGATTATAACAATAATCCTAAAGAGATAACTCATGCAAGTTTACAAGAAAAAAATGTGAAATTAAAACGGGAAACGGTTGTAGAATGTTTATTGCTAAGGTCAAAGCTAACTGGCATGAAAATGGTGAAAAAACATTCGAAATAGTCTTGCAATTTTGAAAACAATTGTTAATAAAATTATGTCTGAGGTAATAGATGAAGATGGAAGTCATACTAGTATATCAAACCAATCTGACATAATTAATTTTCAGAAAGAGTTTTATAAACAGTTATATACTTCCAAACGTAGCAGGAATATTTAACAATTACAATGTAATAATTTTTCAACATAATGTTAAGCGTTCAGATGAACTTAGAGATTCAAAATGAAGAACAACAATTCAAGTGTTGTTCCTTTGCTTGTTTTGTGCCTTTACTCCCTATCCTTTCGTTCACCATTAAGAATGAAACTTGACATTTAAAGAGTGTGGTGAAACCTTGAAACCAATGGCAAATGGCAAGAGTCCAGGTTCAGATGGATATACTTCTGACTTTTACACGTTTTTGGAAACGAATTAGTCCCATTGTTGTTAGATCATTAAATTTTAGGTATGATACAGGGAAATTATCACAGTTTCAAACCCAGGGTGTTATAACTTGTATACCAAATGTAAGCAAGGATCGACGTTATCTTGATAATTGGTGGCCTATTAGCATACGTAATACTGACTTAAAGATTGCATCAGTTGCTGTTGCTAATAGATTTAAGAAAGTTCTTCCAAAAATTACTAGTGGTACACAAAAACGGTTCATAAAGGATATAGTTATTGGGGAAAATACTCGATTATTGTTCGATCTGATACATTACTCTAAAGAAAATGATAAGTATCGATTTTGAAAAAAGCGTTTGATTCTGTAAATTGGGACTTTCTGATAACTAGTTATTAATTTTGGACCATCAATTTGCCATTGGTTTTCAACTTCTAATAAAGATGCAAAAAGTTGCGTAATAAATAATGAGCATATGTCAATTTTTTCAACCTCTCACAAGGCTGTACACAAGGTGATCCATTATCACCTTATCTGTTTATTATTGGTGTTGAACTGTTATCCTTAAAAATCAAATCTAATGAAAATACTAATATATACTGACGATACGTTCAGCTTTTACACATACCTCGGTTTGTGGATTTCCAAATGTTTTAATTTGATCTGCACTAAAGAGACATAAGTTGTCGAAATGCGCATATGCAGAAATCTAAATTTACAGTAACTTCGATATTTTTTTTTTATGTTATATTAAAATCTGAGAAGTCTTTACAGGGATCGCTGTTATTGCTTGATAATTTTCATGAAATGTAGGGGTTGAAATGACTAAATACCGAAGTTACTGTGAATTTAAATACTGCATATGCGCATTTTGAAAATTAATAATTCAAAGACCAAAGCAGTATGGAAAGGAAATACATGTAAGAAATATTCACTTGATATTCTATTTCTGAATACTACCTTAAATTTGTCACATTCAAATTTTAAGTTGCTTGGCATAGAGTTTTCTCTTAATTTAATGGTAGATTAAAATGCTCAAAAGAAAATTAAAAGAGGTAACTTAGAGTTGGCAACACAGAAGGCTTACCCTTTTAGTAACAGGTATAAAAGTCATTAGCATTACCTAAACTGATTCATTTGTTTACATCTCTTCCAGATTTAAAGACATCTATGGTAAACGATTTAAATAATTGATTGGATGGTAAGCCAGGAAAGATAATTATAGTTTTCATAATAGTCCGTGGGCTGGAATAACCCCCCGTGCAACAACCCCCCACCCACCCACTTCCGAACCCCACCAATTTTTTTAAGTCCGCATACATCCCCTTTTCAAAGTAAAACATGTTAACACATGCACGCACTTGTGGAATTTGGCCCATTTTTAGACCCACCTAACGAAATTTTGGAAAATTTCGTTTTTCGTTCAAGTTTTTCTTTCAGTTGCTTCAAAATGTTGACCAAATGCTTTCCAGTTATAAAAACGAGGTATCAAATGATTGCTTATTATATGAGCTTTACAAAGAACCCAAGTTTTTACAATTTATATGCCCAATTCGTTCCAAAGCGCAATTAAACGTATCCCTACCCCAATGAAATGTTGACGAAAAAACTGATATTTTCAATGAAATTGCGCAAGTTTGATGGTCTAGAGAACCCAAAGTGCATCTCAATTCCTGATTCTGAAAATTGTTTTTAGCTTTTCAATCTATTTTCTTCAATATAAAATATGTAGAGTCGATGTTAACATATTTTAAATTACCAAAATTGTATTTTCAAATAGACCAAATACATGGACCTTTGAATAATTTCGTTTTTGAATAAGTTTTGTCTTTCTTTTGCCTAATATTACTTTTAAGTAAACAAATATCATTCAGAATAGGTATCAAATGAAAGCTTATTATATTTGGTTTACAACCATTACAAATAATGGCTGCTTTTAGGTAATATAAACATCATACATCAATAAAACTTACCCCAACCCCAACAAATTTACTCTAAAATTGTCAATTTTTTGTTTATTTTCGCATAAAAATAACCAGAACACGCACAATGTGTGTTGTATATGACAATGCTGCATGAATTACATTATGCTTTCGTATTTTAACAGCCATTTGTTAACTTAAACTCAATATTTTGCCCGAAAGTGAAGAAAAATGGGAATTTTTAACATTTTAGAATTGTCCATAGTTCACTGTTAAATCGTTATATATGCAAAAACTGGAGATATATCTACAGATATGCCATTTAATTGTACCAAGCGACACATTAGCTGTCTTAAAACATTGTTTAGAAAAACAATTAGTGTTTAATGTGACTCTGAATACCGAAAATCTTACCCCTACACCAACAAATTTTCCCTAAAATTGTCAATTTTTGTCCATGTTCGCATGAAAATAACCAGAACACGTAAAATGTGTGTTGTATATGACAATGTTGCATGACTTACACCATGATTTGGTATTTAAACAGCCATTGGTGGATTAATACTCAATATTTCTCCCAAGATTCATGAAAAATGGGAATTTTCAACATTTCAGATTATTCCATAGTTCACTGTTAAATCGCAATATATGTCAAATATGTAGAATATATCTGCAGATATGCCAATTTATTGTTCTAAGCGATACATGTCTTAAAACATTACTTAGAAAAACAAGGAGTGTTAAATGTGACTCTATATACCGAAAATCTTAGTCCTACCCCCCAACAAATTTTCCCTGAAATTGTCAATTTTTTGGTCTATGTTTGCATAAAAATAATCAGAACTCGGAAAACGTGTGTTATATATGACAATGTTGCATGAATTACTTCACTATATGGTATTTTAAAAGGATTGGTCAAGAAAAAACTCAATATTTCTCCAAAAATTAATGAAAAATGGGAATTTTGAACATTTCAGATTTGTCCATAGTTCACTGTTAATTCGCAATATATATCAAATCTTTAGAATATATCTGCAGATATGCAAATTAATTGTTTTAAGCGATATTCTAGTTGTCTTAGAATATTGTTTGGAAAAACAAGGAGTGTTTAATGTGACTCTAAATGCCAAAAATCTTACCCCTACCCCAACAAATTTTCACAGAAATTATCGATTTTTTGTCTATATTGAGATGAAAAAAAAAACACCACACGCAAAATCTGCGTTGTATATAGCCAGGTTGCATGAATTCTATCATGATTTGGTATTTTAAATCCCACTTGTCAGCTTAAACTAAATATTTGGTCCAATTTTTATGAAAAATGGGAATTTTTAGCATTTCAGATTTGTCCAAAATTCACATGTGGCAAATCTGGAGGATTTATATGCAGATATGCCAGTTTATTGTTTTAATAAATAACTAAATACCGAAGTTACTGTGAATTTTGATTCTGCATATGGACATAACATATGATATATATTTAACCGATACATAAGTTATATTAAAAGACTGCTTAGAAAAACAAGGAGTGTTAAGTGTGACTCTAAATATCGAAAATCTTACCCCTACCCCAACAAAATTAAACTTAAAAGTCCTTAAAATGTGTCTGACTTTACATATATATTAACATAGCATACCTATGCTCTCCTTTCTTTGCAAAAGATGCATTCGATAAATCGTAACAGGTAATTTTAACACCAAAATATACGTAAAGTTGAATATTTTGGTCGATTTTCGTGAAAAATGGGAATTTCAAGCATTTTAGAATTTTACAAATTTTAATTGTTAAATAAATGCCTAGAAACCACGCGCATGATCTTATTTGTGATATTTGTCAGTCTCTGTGTATTTTGGTGTTTGAAAATGATATGTAAATGTTGAAGCTTTTCAAGCTGAATAAAATATTATAAATTGTGTTGAATATGTGTGGTAAGGTGTAATATGTTTGTAATTTATGAGACTGTAGTTAGTCTAAAATGTTTTAAAGCATACTTTGTAATTGCTAAGATATAATGAAACGATTTTTAATCAACATTTTCATGTTACATATCAATTTCATAAAGTATTTGCATCTCAAAGTCAAAACAGCAGAAAATCTGAAAAACGGAAAATTCTCATTTTGCATACAATTTCGGGCAGAATAGTCGAAAAGAGACCTTTAAAAAAGTTTAAATCTGCTTAAATGATCTTCTGCATGTCAGCTTTAGTAAAATAAACACTAGTATTCCCATTAAACATTATCTTTTTATAATTTAGAGCCTGAATATTTCAAATGTTCCCATAATTGTTAGGGGTATGGGTTTAATTTTGACATTTCTGGACCTAAATTATGTCTGAAAATGAAATGTGTGCGCACAAATTGTTGCTAATATATCAAAAATTATTATTATATCGGCTTTCATTAAATATATATTCAGATTTTACGATCCTAGAGTCAAACAGTCGAAATTGTGAAAAAATCTAAAATTCCGAAAATTTCCATTTTTCTAAATTTTTTTACCGAAAATCAAAATTTTATGGACTTCAATGGTTTTATTTTCCAACATTGTATCACACCTGATAAGTTACTAGATCAAATGACGAGGGTTGTTTATCTGAAAGGAATTGACAGCCTAAAATCGTCATTTTCGCAATTTTTTCGCAAGGGGGGGGTACACTTTGTGTATCCCGAGATCATAAAAAGGGCGTAAAGTGCCCAAACTTGTATTCATTGTAAAGGATATTAAATTAGCTTTAATTTGGTACCAAATTTCAGCACATATTACTTATCGCTAAAAAAGTATGGAGCTTCAAAGATGAAACTTAGGTTAAAACGAAAATACAAGAATTTTTCACGGTGTACTATAAAAATGGCCCTATATTGTCTATGCGTGCAGGTCATGTTCGTGTTAACATGCTTTTTTTTGAAGAGGGGACATGCATAGAAGGACTGAAAAAAATCGGTCTGGTTCGGAATTGGGGGGGGGGGTGCACGGAAAGTGTTTCCAGCCCACAGACTATAAGGAGAAAGAATTGTATGTCGCTGCATATCAACTTCATAAATAATTACGACTTTATTATATTTGAAATTACATAACGAGAGTTGATATCCAGGGATGTATAATTCTTTCGAGTTATAATAACTATTTCTGTCATGATTTTCATAAATAATGAATATTTGGTGCCGAACTGTTATTCTGTGCTCAGAATAACAACACCGTTACTAGGCAACCTAAATCACGGCAAACGAGATTTCACAGTGGTCCAATAGAAACGTCGATAAAGTGATAACACATCATGCGTGATATGCTAATACTTGTCGTTCAACCAATGAAATTCCCGTGAAAAAGATGCAACTTGTTCATATCTAACTTCAGCTTCAAAGTCTAGTTGTATACGTCAAATAACTACTCGTGCAAGGAATTGGTAATAAGGTTGAATTATAAGAGAAAAAGAAATACATTGGTTGGTGATTATTTAGATGGTGGTTTTAGGATTGTCCATATTGAATCCTTTTTCTCTTATTTAAAAGTAAGTTGGGTGAAAAGAATTTTATCTGATTCTGCGCGTACATTGCACCGAATTATTTTATCAGAGATGAAAGGTTATGGAAGAGAGTTTGCATTCGTGTTACAAAAAGAAAAGATTGTTGAAATAATCAATACAATTAGTAATCCATTCTGGAAAGATGTTTTTAAAAGTTTACATGAAACAACATCTAATACAAAGGAGACGATACCTGATGTTTTATCCCTTGATATGTAAAATTTTGCTAAATTTGATGATTTTCCATTTTTATCAAATTGGGAGAAAAAAGCATCAAAACCTTAAATTTGATAGAAAACTATGGAGTATCTCTTTCATGCAAAGCTCTGTCCTTAGCTGATGTTGGCTTTACATTTAGATCATATTGGTTATTTGTTCTCTATCAGTTTTTCTAACTTCTTTGGATTTATGGTCTTCCAAACTTTTAGATTTTATCTGAACTGAATAGACATAAGTTGTCGAAATGCGCATATGCAGAATTTAAATTCACAGTGACTTCGGTATTTAGTAATTTGTTACCATTGGGTCGATGCCACTGCTGGTGGAGTGTTAGTCCCCGAGGGTATTCACCAGCCCAGTAGTCAGTACTTCGGTGCTGACCCGAAAGCCGGTTCTATTTGGAACCTTACAATATCTAAATTTTTGTAAATTTGATAGAAAACTAAGGAGTATCTCCCTCATGCAAAGCTCTGTCCTTAGCTGATTTTGGCTTTACAATTAGATCATATTGGGTTTTTGTTCTCTATCAGTTTTTCTAACTTCTTTGGGTTTATGGTCTTCCAAACGTTTAGATTTAATCTGCACTGAAGAGACATAAGTTGTCGAAATGCGCATATGCAGAATTCAAATTCACAGTGACTTCGGTATTTAGTCATGATATAATTTGTAAACAGAGGAAAGAGGTCTATGCCTTTGATGAAATTAGACTTAAATGTCAAACAAACAATTTTGTAAAATATTACAGTCTTATCTCAGAAATACCAAGGGTAGCCAGGGATTTCATAAGGACAAATGGTTATGATATTAACTTCCATACCTTTCAACCCCAAGATGAACTTTTGCAAAAGCTTCTCTCTAACAAATATCATATGTTATTCGGGATTCTTCACAGGGGTTCATATTCCCTGTCTGTGTTTTATATAAAGGGCACAGACGGGTAATATGAACCCGTATTCCCTGAGAAGCCCGAATAACTTTTATATTCTACTAAAAGTGTCATAATTTTTATCTCGAACCAATGGAATGGCTGAAGAGATGTTAATATGACAAAAAAAAATTACGTGAGGCTTCAAGCCTATTAACAGCTTTCAAAGATGATCTTCGTGCTTCCAATAAAATATAGTGCGCAAGTTTCTTTCAAAATCGTATACATTGTGTTTTTAAGTTTTATTTCTTCATTTTCTTGAGTTGAATACGGTGTTGTTATATTAAATTGAAAACAATATGCATGTTTATCAAATTTACTCGTTTTTTATATTGCATCACACACAGGTTCGGATCAACGATCCTGTCGCGCAGCAATTTGTCAAATTGCTTACCTGTGCATATATATTTATAGCAATTAATGAAATCAACATTCGAAAATCACACAATCCGATTCACGTATTACGGAATGACGTAATGCAGTTCTTTGGATGACTACGAAGTTTTGCCACGTGTAGATTTTCAGGACTTCGAGATTCAGCTCCATCGGAGCTTTGATTCTTTTAAAGCGTTTAAAAATGTGATTTTGTTACCACGGGGATACGGTCTAATATCCCCTGTCAAGGTAACCAATCAAATTGCAGGATTTAACAGGATATTTCATTTCAGCAGAATATATTATATATATTTACAATAGTGTAATTAAAAATGTCTTTGTTCATCCATCTCAATAAATTCTAGCATGGGAGGAAACACTCAATTGTAGGATAGATATATGGACTAGCTATTTTTATATTGTCAAAAAGTGTTGTAATGATCCATATTTGAAAATTTTTCAATATAAAATTCTAAATTGTATCATTCCAACATATACTTTTCTTTATAAAATCCATCTAAAAGATACAAAACTCTGTTCATTTTGTGGAACTGAAGATGAAACAATTGAATATTTATTTATGACTGTGTGATTTCATATAACCTTTAGTGTGAGTTTTTTCGAGTGCATGATTGCTTTCTATGTTAATGCTAAATTGGAGAAAAAACAAGTATTGTTGAATCATATCTTATTAACCTGCTTATCATAATTGCAAAAAAAAAATTATTTATTTAAATCAAAACTTGATGGAAATATTCCAAATGTTTTTGGTCTGAAAACAAAAAATATTCGATAAAAGGCTCTAGGAAGTACACAAAATAGTACTTTTATGAAGACAGAAACATTTTGGGCTTCTGTTCAGCAAATATTTGTGTGAACAACTTAACATATTTGTTTTTTTTTCCTCAATTTCTAAAAGAAAAATAGAGCAAGTCTTTTAATAAACTATAAATATATATAGAATTGAAATGATAATTGGAATGAGAGTGCGTTTGTATGAGTGAATGTGATTATTGTTTTCCATATAAATGTGTATATATTAACAACGGAGGGATATGGAGTAAATGTAAATGAAATAAAATCTTTACAAATACACGGTAAAACCAAGGAATGGAACAACGCTTTTATTGTTGTTCTTCATCTTGAAGTCACCATGAGACCTAAAACAATGAACATTACTCATACCTCATAGCAAGTTCAAGACGGTCCCTAGCACCGGTTTGAGCGGATTTCATTGCTAGTTGCTGAGCAACGCTACATCCATGTCTTTTTTCCTTTGATCCATAGATGCGGGATCGTCAACAAACAAAAACTTGACTGACAAAGTGTTCTTACAATCGCTGTCATCCATTTCCCGACAAAAAGACTAATAGAAGACGATAACAACATTTAAACAACCACAGGGCATTTGAAATTCTATTGTTATTTTAAATGTTTTGAACAAATTTTAGTCAGAATTGTTTTTTTTTACTTTAAGAAACCCTACAAACCCAAGTGAGGTGGTATTGTAAGGGTATTGTAAAATCCTGAATAAGGAAAAACAAATGATTTTTAAAAGAACTCCCCTTTATCTGTCACTTTTCCCTATAGTATAATAAACATACGAATAAAACCTAAGACAGGTAGACTACTAACTCATTAACCACAATCATGAATAACAAAATACCGAAGTTACTGTTAATATATTTTCGGCATATGTGAATTTCGACACCTTATATATTTTATGAAAGGATATGTAGTAAATGAACATGAGACCACAACACATATGAAAACTCCCACTGCAATTATGTCTCATCAGTGCAGATCAAACCGTCAACCGAAACACGTCTAATAGCTGATAGAGAACAAAAACCAAAAGGATCTAAATAGAAAAGCCAAAATTCCGCTAAGGACAGAGCTATGCATGAAGGAGATAGTCCTTAGTTTAAACAAAATTTTGTAAATTTTAGATATTGCAAGTTTCAATAAAGTCGGTTTTCAGGTCAGCACCGAAGTACTGACTACTGGGTTGGTGAATATCCTCGGGGACTAACAGTCCACCAGCAGAGGCATCGGCCCAGTGGTAATAAATAACAAAATACCGAAATTACTGTGCTGACCCGAAAGCCGATTCTATTTGGAACCTTGCAATATCTAAACCTTTGTAAGTTTTGTTAGAAACTAAGGAGTATCTCCCTCACGGAAAGCTCTGTCTTAGCTGATTTTGGCTTTACATTTAGATCGTATTAGGTATTAGTTCTCCATTAGTTTTTTAACAACTTTGAGTTTATAGT